>QTSX02001481.1:0-245709 GCA_014839935.2 Entomophthora muscae
CCCTTCTGCCATCCAACTGTGTGATCACCAATCATGTTCCTGCTATCCATTGATTCACAATAGCTATATAATCACTATCTCACAATAAAGATTATTATCTATCTTCTAAATATTTTTCCCCATGTAACTCTGCTAAAACAGCACAGTTACAGCAGAATCATGTACATCACCCTAACTAGCTTAATCAATTCTATGGTGCCCACCAGCAGGCCCTGAGCCATCCTCAGGAAATCACTATCCTACATTGTAAATTTAGCCCTCATCCTGTGGTGGGCCCTTCCTTCTGGGCCTGTGGGCTGTCTGGCCACAAGTTTTCAGGAACCTACCACAGGATGCATCCCTGACAAAGACAATACAGTGTCACCTTTATTAGATAATGAGCAAGAAAGGGGCTCAAAGCCCCTTTCTCACTTTTTATGATGGGAAAAACAGGAGCATGAATCTGATTGGCTGGGCTAAACTAACCTGCAAAATCTGCCACCAGAGATAAAAAACCTGGAGATTTTTGCCTTGACCTAGTTGTTGAACAAACTGCTTAGGGCTCTATTTTTAGAGCCTATGGTGTCACTGTTGGCATGGAGGAGAAAATATGGGGTATCAATGTGGTAGCACTTGATTAGATGGAGTGACTAGTCTTTATAAGGGGCTTAATCTCAAGGATTAAGACCCCTAATTTTTCTAAGGTTTTGTTCCAGGTTGGGGTGGAAACTTAAAGGAGAGGGCCACAGAGTTATGGGGATATGCCAAGACATATTTCCCTTGATTGTGTGTGCTAAATCTTTGAGTGTGGAGAGGGAAAATGTAAGAGTTTAATGGCAGGCTGCAAGGTGCAAGGAAAAAATGAGGAAAAAATAAACAAATTGTTAGTTGCTTCAGCAGCACTAGACCAAATTGGTAGGAAGGAGTTACTAATTTTGCACCTTTGCAGGTGTAGCAAATGGCAGATAGGAGAATCAAAATTAAAAACATTAACTGAAGAGGTAAGTTTGAGGACAAAACAGGTGGAAAAGAAGGGTACAAAGCAGGCCATAGGGCAATCAAAGAGTCTGTGGCGTACTGGAAGAAGGTAGCTGACAAAATGCCAATTGCTGGGGCCAGAAGGTCAAAATACTTCAACATGGGGTTTTTTGTAATACTTGGTGTCGTAAAAGTTGCAGCAAAGGGTTGCTAGTTTCTATGAATAGTTAGTCAGTGACCTAATTCTTAATACTATACCTGTTGATGGTATAGTGATAGCCTATGAAGGACAGAAGAATAAAAGGTGTATAGACAAAAACTGGTATTTGTTTAGATAGCATTACACTTATATAGTGTAAGGCAGGGGAATTGCCACCAGAGGCAGGGAGGCACAGAAAGAAGGACTTCCCAAATGGAGGAGAGTGGAGTGGCACAGCTAACAGCCCCACGCAAGAGAACAACCGCTTCCTTGCAGCTTCCCTTAAGGAGGTAGATATAAATAACTTAGTTGTTCTATTTATAATCCCAGAAGTGAAGCCTGTGCCTTATGCGCAATCAAAAGGCAAATCAAACACCCATTTAAAGCGCGTTTTAAACGTCTTTATTACTATTAGAATTAGGATGCAATAGCACGACTGCGCAATTGTTCCATAGCTTAATCCCTAGATAGACAATTTTACATCTAATCCATTCAGGATCTGCTACATTTCCCTCCACTGGATTAGACAACAGGGTCAAGAATGGCTTGGCATCTCTAGGTAGCGGCTATAGTGTTGGGTCAATTGTGTGTCTTGCTTGGTGGGGGTTTGTTGCCCAATCCTTGGTCATCGGCTTCATGGATCTGTAGGCAACCAGTTGTGTTTCTTGGCTGTCATTCAGGTGGTAGAACAGTTGGTGCGGTACTGGAAGAGTCTTGTCAGTCTCCAATAAACGCCTTGTTCTTTCATTCTTATTCCTCATACTTTGGTGCAACACTATTGCAAACAGGACAACAACCCATGGAATTTTTTTAATTAGGCTTTTGTTTTTTGGGTTATTGTCCTCATTGGGGCTTACTCTTGGTCACTAGGAGCAGCACACATATACTGAGTGTGTACTCTAGTGATCAATTGCCCAGAATGGAGCTCCTTAAGGGTGTAGGAGTTGGGGCCGGTCTTCTGGATAACTTGAACTGAGCCTTGCCAAAGGGAGGCAAGTTTGGATTTGCGGTTGTACCCTCTATTGCTGAAGAAGTAGACTGAGTCTCCTACCAGGTAAGTGGGTAAGGCAGGGAGTTTGGATGCAGCTCGTTCTAGGTCCTGCAACTTATGGTTTAAGTTTACGGTGTAGGCCTCTGATTGCAAGCAAATAAGAGTTTGAACCAGCTTGTTGAGGTACGCCTCTGGGGACACAGCCAGGCTGGGCTTTACCAAGGAATATAGTAAAGGGGGAAGTCCTGGTTGCCAGCTGTAGAGCAGCTAGAAGGGCGGCTTGCCAGTGGCCTGATGGTACCCAATGTTGTATGCAAAGGTGGCCACAGGCAGGAAGGTATCCCATTCAGTCTCATGTTGGTGACTGAGCTTCTGGATTATCTGGACCAGGCTCCCATTAGTGCGCTCTACCATGCCATTTGTCTGTGGGTGATAAGGAGTGGATAGTGTCCCACAAATTCCCATCAGTTGGTTGAGGCGGGGGATGATGTAACTGGTGAAGTTGGTACCATTGTCTGTCAGCAGGATCTGGGGGCAACCATGTTTGTATATGATACTCTCCAGGATGAACGTGGCTGTCACCAGAGCAGATTGATTGGGAATTGCCTTGGCCTCTACCCATTTAGTCAGATGATCAACTGCCACAATGATGAACTTGTTGCAACTGTTGGTAGCTGGCAGAGGGCCCACTACATCAATGGCTACAGTGTGGAAGGCAAACCCAGGGCTTACCAGTCTGTGTTGAAATTTGGCTACCTTAGGCCTCTCAATGTTGCAGTCATGACAGTTGGCTAGCGTATCCACTACGTCAGTGTGCATTCCTTCCCAGAAGCAGTGTTGCTGTAGCAGAGCTAACGTCTTCTGTATGCCATCATGGCCAGTAGTCTTGTGAGCGGCCACCACTGAGTCCATGCGTAGGGATGGGCATATGTAGGGTAGCCAAGAGTCTCCACAAAGCTTCAGGAGTTGTCCCTTAGAGACCTTGGTATCAACAGTTAGCTTCTTGAGAGCTCTCTGTATCTCTACTGGCTCCTCCCCCCACAAAGAAGGATCCTCCATAAGCTTGTCATAGAGAATGTCAGCCATGGGGGATACTAAGGCAACAGTGGGAAGGCGGGAGAGACAGTCAGAATTCTGGTGGGCTGCCCCGGCTCAATGAATGATCTTGTAGTCATAAGCCTGAAGTTTAATGGCCCAATGCGCCAGACGTCCTTTGGGGTCCTTGAGAGTCTTTAGCCATTGCAAGGAGGCATGGTCTGTTACAACCGTGAAATGTACCCCATGGAGATAGACTCTGAATTTTTGGTAGGAGTATATCACAGCCAGACACTCTTGTTCAGTGACAGTGTAGTTCTTCTCGTGAACATTAAGCGTACATGAGCAGTATCCAACAGGGTGTTCAAGCCCGTCGGAATCCAGTTGGGAGAGAACACCCCTAATTGCTGTCAGACTAGCATCTGTATGAACCACAAATGGCTTGGCAAAGTCAGGGTAGGCCAGCACAGGGGCTGCAGTCAGTGTTCCCTTGAGAGCATTGAAAGCAGATTGGCATGCTGGGCTCCAGAAGAATTCCTTATCAGCTCAGAGGAGTTGAAAAAGGGGATCACCCAGGGATGCAAAGTTGGGGATGAAGCGGCGGTAGTACCCAATCATCCCCAGGAAGACCTGCACGTCCTGCTTATTGGCTGGGATCTGCATTTGCCCAATGGCTTCCACCTTTAGAGGTACAGAGCGGAGTCCATCTTGGCTAATGATGAACCCCAAGAACTCAAGGAGCTGTCAAGAGAAGAAGACAAAGTGATCTGCAGGCCTTGGTGATAGCTTGGGAGGGACTATGGTAGACTTTAATGGTGGTATATAGCGAGATGGGTCCAAATTCAAACAGTTTAAATGTAAATTTAAGGTAAAAGTAGGAAATTATGCCAGCTTTAGCTCAAAACTAGATTTGCATAGGTGTTTCAAAAGCAAAAGCAAGTAATTATATGCTTATACACTAACGTTAAACTTAGTAGATTCAGAAAAGCTACCAAAAACACTGGGCTAAGATACAGGCAAAGAAAAATTATTATTACTAATAGTTTACAATTTAGGGAGCTGAAACAAGAGTTTAAAAATGACAATAGCTAGTTGTAACCTTAAATTTTATTTTGGGTAAAGAATGAGCAAGCAGGGGGCCAAAAGTCCCCTGTCTTGGTTTAAGGGATGAAGTTGGAAATTGAAAGGTCACCTGACCAAACCTGGGCAACTGATTGGCTGCCAGAAAAAAATTGCAAGGCAAGTTCAGGGGGGGTTGGGAGGCTCCTCAATAATTTCCAACTTACAGTCTGATTGGCTAGAATCAGTTTAGGATTCAGGTAATCCATTTGAAATTGAGGGTGTCAATGTGGATTGTTTTGATTAGATTTCTCTGATAGTTTTTAACAACAGTCAACATCAAGCCAGTAAGCAGTCCAAATTAATCAGTGTTTTCTCTCATGTAGGAATGAAGAGGGGATGGGACACTTCAGGAACCTTGGAGGGATAGATCAACACAAATCTCTTTTCAGCCATATAAGCCAAATCCTCCAATGTATTTAACAGTTTGGCAGAGTTTCAAGGGGATTCATTGAAACAACAGGAAAGATATATATATCCAGTGTTAAGGGTGAATCAAATTTACTATTAATGTCTGCCATTTGGAACTATCTAAATTTAGACTTGACTGTAGGGATTTTGTACAGTAGTTTTCAAACCTGTTGAGATAAACATATATTAGTCAGTTTAGAACGCATGAACTCAGTCTAAAAACAAAACCAAAGTGGATTCAAATATATTGTAATTTAATATAATTTCCTTGATTTTGATTTTGATTTTAGACTGAGTTCATGCGTTCTAAACTGACTAATATACATTTATCTCAACAGGTTTGAAAACTACTGTATTTTGAAGAAATATCTTTGCTGGACACATTGTGCTAAGCACCTGAATTGAAAGGGTTTGTGTCTTTGAGATTTTTAGCTGCATGGGTATGAAAGAGGTTGATAGTGGCCCTTTATTTTTAATTTCATAAAGATGATAGTATGGTAAATATGTGGAATGTGGAAAGTGATATTAATACCAGGAAGGTCTGCTTCTTGTCAGATTGAGGGGGGACAGGGGAGCTTAGGCCTGTTTCCCACCCGCTCTTCCCAGCTCTTTGATCTCAAGGCCTTCAATGTCATGAAAGGTAAGTTCAGAGTTGTAGTGAGTGGCATTCTTAACATGTTAACCTCTTCACTGTCTTGTTTCTTGGAACAGGAGTAATTATTGTTTTTACTGGCATAGTGTTTGCTACTATTGTTATCTCTACTATTAGAGATGTTTGATAAATTTGAGTTGCTGTATTGTTGGGATTAAATGTATTGCTTTTATTTCAATGACCTATGCATGTGGCATACTCCATGTTTGCACATTTTACAGTGTGTTTATCCTCAACAGTGAGTGCTGGTGTGAAGGTGTTTGCTTCAGGACAGATAAGTGCAGAAATAGAAGGATTCACTTGATTGATGAAGGAAGCATGGGTGTGAAAATTATCAGCCTGTGATGTATTTTGAATTTCTTGTCTGATCTCTTCAAATTTGTTGACATATTCAGCACTGGTTGTCTTTTGCAAGAGGTTGCTAAGTTGGACTGCAATGTCCTGAAAAGATTCTGTGATGCAGAAGTTATTGGTGATGTCTGCTCTGAAATCCCCCCAGCTTTTGGGCTGGTCATCAGTTCAAGAGCTCGTCCAATTGACAAGCCAGTTATCAGAAGTTTTTGAAGAGACTTTCTGGCTTCCTGAGTCCAACTTTTGTAGGGGATGCAGCTAGCACAAAGCTGAGCTGTTGTGTGGTTGAGCCAGTTTAGAACATTTTCTGTTCCCATCAAAGAATCTGTCCATGTCAATGCATTTGGCGGGAGTGAGTTTACCTGTGAGAGGTGCATAAGTAAGGCCCAGGGTTGATTGTTATAAACAGTTTTAGAGCAAGCTTTGGGTAGGATGTAAAGTTTCTTGAAGCTATAACGTTAGGCAAAGACCTGAGGTCTGAGCAAAATTATCTGTGAATGAAATCAGCCCATCTCAGAATAAATAGAATGGACCCAGATCTATTGCAAACCAGCACAAACTTGTTGGTCTTTGGTTTTGTTTATGTCTGATTTTATTTTGTTTAAATCTGAGTTGATTCTGTTTGCAGATAAGTCATTTTTTGCTTAAATGTTGATTTTTTCACTTAGTGCCATAGATTTGAAAACTGATGTATCCTTTAAACACAGTGTGACCTGCAGGAATATCCTTGTTGATGTTGTAGGGGCAGAAGGTATCATTGCAGGTGTCCATGGATGTGGCTTGGTTAAGAAGTGGTGATGGTGAGAAATCCAGTTGTATTTGATATTTTTTCAGGTGTGGTTGAAAATGAGATGATTTATGGACAGGAAACACGAAATAAATGAGAGAATGCTATTTTTATTGATATATGGATTTAGCTTTTAAGATAAAGATATTATGGCTTGATCCTTCTAAGGCAGAAGGATCAAGTATGAGTGGGGGGTAGTGTGGTGGATCATTTGACTGAACTATCTTATTGGTGAAGGGGAAGACGAGGATGGCCAGTTCAAAATAGGCTCTCTCAATATATGGTTGGATTTTCTCTGGGATGAATGAGATTTTGGCAATAATGTCATCTGTTATGTATATAGCATTCTTGGGGATGGAATAATTTTGTTGTTTGTTTTATTTACATTTGATTGTAGATTTTGGGTTCTCGTGATAAATTGACAACCTTGCAGCTGGAACATGCTTGATATTTATTACAGTTAAATGAGTTCTAATTTACCAAGTGTTTGTAGATTGGCTAGTAAGAGAATGATAAGATGTTTATTAGGTGAGGGCTTAGAGTAGCGTATTAGTAGCCGAAGGATTAGACAGGGAACATGTGAAACAAAAGGGATTTTAGAGGGGTTATGCGCCTGGGTTAAGGTAGCCGCCGTTGGAGTTAAGCTGCAACTTTTCCAGGATGAGGTGGTATAGAAACTTGTAAGACCATACGTTTCCTTTCATACGCTTGATGTCCAGGATGTACAGGTTAGGGAAATTCTTAATGCGGCACAATTCAACAGCGAGTCTTATTTCTTCGCTGTTGTCGATTGAGTTGTCGCCGTAGAGAGAGTCGGGGGCGGTGGGAGGGTCTGGGACTGACCTCGGTTGGGGAGGCGTGGAGCCACGGGGCCTGATCTGGAGAAGGTCCCGCAGCCCGACTAGGGTGAAGCGGCGAGAAGAGGATGTGGTGGGACGAGCTACAACACCTCTGAGGGGTCGAATGATTTTGATTTTGTAATCGTTATGCTTTTCCAGAACAAACCCCATGGCAACAAGTGAGGCCTTGATTTCTTCAATGACAATGGGAGGGGCGCGCGAGGTAAGCGCAAACTGATCGACAGCGCCACGGTGGTACCGGAGGCGGAAGATGGCGCCATTGTCTCGAGAAAGCGATATGCTATCACGTCCAGCAGCAATGTTTGGAGTTGCAGGGGAGAATCCAGAGGGCAGAGTGCCCGACTTGATGACGATGGATTTGCGCTTGATCCACTCAGTTATGCGGCGTGCAGTGGTGGTGGCTGGCGATAGAGTACCCATCCGGGTGTGGGACTGGGAAGTCATTGGTGCATTGGAAGAATCCAAAACAGCACTGAAAGCTTTACGCGTATCATGCCGATTGGAACGGCGAGGGGAGTCTACTTCTGAGCTGTCGGCTGCCAGGGCAACAACTGCTACTGGAGAGGGTTGGCGAGACATGTTGGGGTCAAGCGATGCAGGGCGTGCAGCGCGGGGAGAGTCGGAACGGGGGGGGGCTGGATGCAAGTAGAGCAACCTTTGCGCGAGCTTCAGTAGGAGTCTTCTTATAGGAAGCCTGTGTTGCAGTTTTAGTGAATGATGGGGTCTGCATGGAAATGGGGCGAGCTTTGGATTGTTTAGTACTAGATGGGAAGGTGACTTGGTTGTTGGATGCCTTTTCTTTGCGTGAACGATGCGATTTCTTTTCTGGTGGCTTTGTTCCTTCATTAGTAAATAAGACTGTAGTGTTGGGATCAAATGGATCCAATGGCTGATCTGAAACGGCAACGATGGCGGAGGGATCGAATGGGTCTAGCGGCTTCAAACCAACAACCTCGGGAGTGGACAATACGGCATCGGACACCAAACCATCCTTGCTGTCTATCGTTCGTTGGGACCCTGCTGAAGAAGGGCTTCGATGCGAACGCGCCTTGGAGGATTGGCGCGACCCAGGGCGAGGATCTTCACGCTCCTGTTTGATCGGCTCCAGTATTTCTTTGCGCAAAACGGCCTCAGGAGTGCGAGGAGAGTCGATTTGGATGGTGTGACGTTTAGATTTGGTGCTGACTTCTGGAACAGGTTTCTGTTCCATCTCAGTCGGGGTAGGCGTTCCGGTGACAAATTCCAACTTGGCCTTAAGCTTGAACTCTTCAAAAAGACCTTTGAACTGTGACATCCACCTATTTAATCAGCAAGAAGCCAATCATTCATCTTACCTGTGGTTCATGATGTCTTTCACCTTGCACCGTTTGGTAGGATCAGGGACCAGCATCCGTCGCAAAAGATCACGGGCGTCTGACCCCACGTAATCAGGGAAAGAGAGGGGAGTTGAGAGAATGTATTTGTAGAGTAGATTGATGTTATCTCCTTCAGGGTTTTCTGGATCGTCGTCAAATGGAAGATATCCCGCAAGCATTGCATACTAAGTTCAAGGTTAGACAAGCCAAAATATTTAAAGTACCAGAATAACCCCACAAGACCAAACATCAACTGCAGAACCAGCATACATTCCCTGTAAAGGTTAAGAAATGGACAAGATGAGAAACTTACATCGCTCACTACCAACTCAGGGGCAGCATAGCACGGTGAACCACAAGAAGTAGCCATAAGATCGTCTCCATGCTTGCCAAATTGGTTGGCAAAGCCGAAATCCGTGATGATGATGTTTCTATTGCGATCCAGAAGGAGATTTTCCTAAGCAAGAGTCAGTAACAGGCCATGGAGAATATTCAAAATAAGCCAGGACTTACCAGCTTTAAATCACGATGAATAATTTTGTTCCGATGCAAGTAATCCACGCCTAGAAGTCTGATTAACAACAGTATGGGAAAGGTAGGTTATTGGTCAATTCCTTACCACATATAAGCTGAGCAAAGAGCCTACAAGCCTCTCTTTCTTTTAAGTAACGGTGAGCCAGGATGTGATCAAACAGCTCGCCTCCTATTTAGACTTTAGAACTTGGCCCAAGAGGATAAATACCTGAGGCATATTCAAGAACAATTCCAATATAGTTCTGGGTCTCTATAACCTCAATCAGACTAACAATGTAAGGGTGGGACAATGACTAAGGCAGGAGATTAGCACGAGGGTTTTTAAGGCCTAAGCAACAATAGCCTTACTTTGAGGACTGAAATTTCACGCTTGATCTTTGAGAGTTTATCAGAGTCAACATTTTCTTTGCGAATCAGTTTTATAGCAGCCTAATAACGTCATTCAGTAACTTTGTTTTGCAATGCAAGGAAAAGGTTAAAGTACCTCTTCACCACTGTCAGAATGGATCCCATATTTAACTTTAGCAAATTCTCCTTCGCCAATTGTATATAAGAGAACGTAAGGACCAAACATGTTATCCTGTTTGGACTTCCTCCGCACGCGGGAGGGAGGAGAGCTTGGCCGCTCGTGTGAGTGGGAAGAGGGCATGATAATACGCTAGTGGGAGGGAAGATTAACGAAGGAGCTAGTGCCGAATCAAGCAAACAGGACAACTTGGAGTGACAGCCAGTTGATCAATGGAAATTCAAATTTAGGCGCAGGTTTGCTAGATTTAAGGCTTTGAGGGGGCCACAGGACGAGGGCTGTCTGGACAGGGAACAATCTGATTGGTGTCTGGAATGGGCAACGAATCAAGTCGGCTCGAACTGGGCTCGAGGTCAAGCATGGAGGGTAAGAACCCGTTCTGAAGGTTGCAAACCGTCAATCATGGCTTTTGACTCCACCTCGACAAACTGCAAGATGAGCCTTAATGAACCTTTCAAAGGGTAAACTTCGGGTAAATTGATAAGGGAGGGTATATATATGCTTAGTCTTAAAGCCGAGCATTCGTGCTCGATAAATAGAGCGATACGATTGGATGATTCGACGGGGAAATCCAGCCAATGATGGATGGCACCAAACAGGGGCATATCATATGCAAATCCCTGCCTTTGATTTAGAAATTAAGAGCTGACGGTGGTAGGAAAAGTTGATCTCGTGAAGGCGTTATCCAGCAGCAGCTAAGCATAGTCAGTTCGGTTAACTGTTTGATGGCAGTTTTCAAGTTAAGCCCTATTGGCCGAATACTTCCTTGCACTGCTTCATCAAACGAGCTGAACTTTATGGTTTTGCAGCAATGGTTCTGAACAGTATGTTCTGCCAAAACCAAAGGATTTCGCCGCCATCACTTGGCGAAGTGCAACTGCTGTGAACCAGCCACTAGATTGATCACCCGTAAGGAATAGGACTTGTTCAATAACATAGTCAATCCGATGATTCACTACCCAATTGCAAGCGGCATATTTTCTTATGACTGCTCATCCTATGAAGTCATCTTACGCTGCCCATTTCGCAAAGCCTTGATAAACCCACAGCCACCATTACAAATCCAAACTGCTTGTTCCTCCTCCGCCGTCCCGTTTTCAATACCAGTTGCCCATCCGTTGATCGGTAACGGAACAGATTTTCCGTCCATCAACCGAGATCTGCCGTTAATTAGCCACAGCTTCTGCCATTACCAAAGCCGGAAGCTTCTGGCTCTATACCCATCTAGGATTAATTTGAATGACTGCTGACACTTTTAGTGCGAACGGTGGATACACTGCAATTTAATAGCACCGAGTCCCGTTTTAATTGGTCCTTTTATGAATGGCAGTAAAGCAACATATAATACACAACCTGACTTATTAAATCCCAGAACCCTTTTCGAAAACCCTTCCACAAAAGACACCCAAACTATTAGCCATTGTGCCAATTCATTATACAAATAGTTTTGAGTGAAACTAGCGTCACAGTAATATCATTCTTGCCTTGCATTAACCAACCAAAAAGGGAAAGCTGGGAAAAGGAAGAACACCAACCCCTAAAATCCTTGGATGGTCTTAACCTAGCCATTGATAATAAATGGATCTTAGCAGCTCCAACCATGAGTGAGAAAGGTGATTTAGAGCTCTCAGAGTTCTCCCCAATTAATTATTCCCTCACACTCATGAGATACTATTACCCCTGCTGCTTGGCAGTCAGCCAGCCTACTGCTTGAAATCAACAAATTATGATATAATAGAAAGAAATAGCCAGATGTCAGCAGAGGAGGTTAATTAATCCCTCCCAACCAACCATCTGTAACTGGATCTCAAACAGAAGCTCATCAATGCCCTTCTCTTTTCCCAGGAAACTTGTTTTCTAACAGTTTTATTCTCTTGGATAAGGAATATATTTTACCCGTCAGTATGGATCTTTATTTAGGGCTGTCAGGGTATTGCGTCCCAGGGAAAGGACTGTTAGCCTCAGCTGCCAACTTGCTCTGCTGGGTAGAGGGTAAAGCCCACCATAGGAGGGGTGCTAACTTGATGAGATAAGATGCTGATCAGCCTACTAGAGCCCAGGGTCCAGCAGCTGGAACCATAGTGTCAACTAACCCAGCCAAGGTGATGTAGGCAATGTCTGCATAATGGGTGGCTGTGAGAGGAGTCAGACCTGGGGTGTGACAGAAATTGTGGGATAGTAAGAAGCTGTTTCTAAGTGGTGGGGAATCACCACCCAAATCCACATAGAGTTAATGATTAACCACTATCGTGGCTTCAGATACTGTTTTGTAAAATTTCCAATGGAGATACTAGGATTAAGTAAAACAATTAATCCTAACCAAAGTAGCCCAAGATAAATAGCCTGTGAAAGCATCAGAGTGTCTTCTGAATAAAATTCAGGACATTGAGATGCAACAAAATTTTCAGTTTCAAAAACAGGGGGGTACAACTCCAAGATTGACAGGCATGAAATTAACATTGGGTGGTGCCGACAAAGAAGTTCCAACTGCAGGGCCCCATCTTCCAGTAATGATTTGGCTGAGAATCATATTGTGGGGAATGTAGCGCAACAATCCAACTACATGTTGCAACCGAGATTTGAACCTCGCCTGCTAACGTATCTTACAATACACAGGGGGCGCTCGATGAGTCGCCCCTTGACGTATCTAACGTTATGAATGAATCTGATGGCAATGTCAAATGGTGGGCACTTAATCCTAATTAGGAGTGTTGCCAATTTGACCCACTGATCCCGCACAAGTTATTCCTTGGCTCCAAACCCTAAATGGAACCCCCCACTATGCCACCCCCTTGTGGCCTTGTGGCTTCCCTATTTAGTATATTAATCACAATATCCTACAATAAATGAGACCTTATTCTTATTATTCTGTCCTTTCCTATTGGACTGTTGTCTTCCCCAATTCTAAGTACTGGACCCTCATTGGTTCAGTTGCAACAGTGGTAGCAGAAGTAGGTTCTGACCTATTTTAAAAACAAAATTCCCCCCAAGAAAGGACAGAGTACGGGCCACATGGCTACTCCACAACAAGAGACATTCCTTCCAATCCCCGAGGGGGACATTCCTGAAGGTTATGTCATCTATCAAGACCAGCTAGTTCTTACCAGTGTATACAATCAGCTCTGCCTCGGGCAGCGTGACGCTAGCGTCACCCCGCCACAGTCGGATCTGTCACAATGTATGCTCAACCTCCAACTAGAGTCCTTCACTGGCAGTGTCAAAGGAGCTGACATTGTCAGTTGGCTCCAGTCCACCAAAACGCGCCTTTGTATCTGTCAGGTTCCCAAGTCCATGTGGGTCGCCACCGCATCTGGCCGCCTTACGGGGCCCGCCACCGTGTGGTTCACCAACTGGGCCAGCCAGAAGTTTGACGTCACCTGGGCAAAATTTTGGGACGCCGCCAAGTCCTGATATAGCAAAACCTTCTCTCCCATTATCTTGGGGACTCCCCTCTTAGCCATCAAGCAGACTGGTTCCGTCCCTGAGTATCTTGCCGCTTGGCAACAAGCCCTTGCGGCCGCCCCAAAGCAGTGACTGATGGGAACACCATGTTGCTCACTCTCATTGTCAATGGGTTAAAACCCCATATTTGTAAGTGAGTTCCCGTTGGCCGCTGCACCTCTATTGACAACTGCTATAAAGCCATTGTAGAGGCCAATAACCAGGCTTCAATGGGCTTCTGCCGCACCAACAATGCTCCACCCTAATCACGTCCTGCACCTAACAATGGCCAAGGTCAAGTGGGCTGTCGCCAACTGCGCCAGCAAGAAAGTGCAGCTAAATGCCCCCGCAAGGGGGGAGCTCCAGCTAGCACTAATCAAGGACCAGGGAAAAGCCTGGGGGTTGTAACAACAAGAGGCCCAACAACCCCGACTGACCCACCCTCTCAGCCCTTGCTTGCAAAGAACTCCCGTGACTACAATCTTCACGAGGTCAAAACCCTAGACGTCTTTCAGGTCCATAGCAACAACCCCATGTTGCAAGCCGCTCATTCCGCAAATAAAGTAACACACTTGTCCTATCCCTTCCATTTCTGTGGGAACACCCACAAGTTACTGGTAGATACCGGGGCTGATTGCACCATGGTAGATCAGGCGTTTGCTGACTCCCAGCAATTAGACCAAGTACCCAGCAGATTCAAAGAGGTACATGTAGCTGATTCCCACAGAATTACCATCACCCACGAGACAGTACCCTTCTCTGTAAGAATGGGGAACATCCAGGTTAAGCTCTCTGGGCCAATCATGGCAGGCCTCAGCCACAACGTAATTGCTGGCCTTGACTGGCTCCGGCATAACCATCCTT
Source organism: Entomophthora muscae (assembly GCA_014839935.2). Classification (NCBI taxonomy): domain Eukaryota; kingdom Fungi; phylum Entomophthoromycota; class Entomophthoromycetes; order Entomophthorales; family Entomophthoraceae; genus Entomophthora; species Entomophthora muscae. The sequence goes on from QTSX02001481.1 coordinate 14,083, forward strand.
ACATTGACTGGGATACCTCTGTCATCACCCTCAATAGAAATGGGGTGGGTTTTCAGATTTACCCCATGGAAATGAACAAACTACTACATGACATTGTGTTTGTCAGAATGACAGAAACAGGCTAATACAATTTCAAGGGGGGAGACTAGACTTTAACCAATGTTCAGTCAAAGTTATCCGTGCAGAACCATCTGCAGTCCCTCCCTTGTCAACATCACCACCACCAGCGCTAGCTGCACTCCTTGAGGAGTACAAGGACGTATTCAGTGAAACACTCAAACAACTACCTCCACCCCGGGAGATCCAGCATGCTGTACAACTCCAAGGGTTGTTACCTAAAGCACAACCATTATACCGTCTCACACCAAAGGAAGATGAAACCCTCCGCCAGCACCTTGTGGACGCGCTTGATAAGGGATTCATTTGCCCCTCGCTCTCTCCATACAGGGCGGTGGTCTTCTTCTTAGCTAAGAAGGATGGGTCTCTTTGCCTGGTCACGGACTACCGCGCCTTAAACGAGGTGACAGTTAAAAATAAGTACCCCCTGCCGCTGATTGACGACCTGTTTGATACACTCGCAGGCGCAAAGGTCTTTAGCAAGATTGATCTCACTGCGGGGTACAACCAGGTCCGCATTGCACCAGGGGACGAGGCAAAAACTGCCTTCCACACACGCTACAGGTTGTTTGAGTGTCGTGTCATGAACTTTGGAATGACTAATGCCCCCTCCACCTTTGCCATGTTGATGAACAAAGCCTTTGAGGAACTGATTAGAAAGTGTGTGGTTGTGTACCTTGACGACATTATTGTCTTCAGTCAAGATCAAACCACACACCTTCAACACCTCCGTGCTGTCCTCAACACCCTTCAGGAAAACCAGCTAAAAGCTAAACCCTCCAAATGTGAGTTTCTCAAGTCGGAGTTACTATTCCTTGGGCACACCATCTCTGCCCAAGGAATAAATCCTGATCCTGCCAAAATCAAGGCAATCACTATCATGCTGCCCCCCACTGATGTGGGCCAAGTGCAAACATTCTTAGGCATGGTTGCCTATGTACACAAGTTCATCCCCAATTGCAAAGAACTAATTGCACCTCTTACTGAGCTCCTCAGCACCAAACAGCGCTTCCATTGGACCCCCGTGAGAGATCAAGCCTTCAAGATGTTGAAGCAAAGGCTCACAACAGCACCAGTACTGCAGTTTCCCAACCAAAATTGACAGTACAAACTCAAGACTGACACCTCTGACAGGGCCATAGGGGGTGTGCTAAGGGTAGAAACTGACAATGGCGTCTTCCTCCCTGTAGCATATGAGTCCAGGAAGCTCACTGACTTGGAACAACATTATCCCATCCATGATAAAGAGCTGGCAGCCATTGTACACTGTGTTGAGAAGTGGCGCTGTTACTTGGAAGGTGCAACCTTCCCACCCCGCGTTCTGACGGACCATAAGTCACTTCAGTACTTCAACACACAGTCCCATTTGGCACGCCACCAAGCAGGATGGGTTGAACGTCTATCCCCCTATCAATTACGCATCAAATATAAGCCTGGAAAGGAACTCGTCACAGCCAACGCTCTTTCACAACTCTATGTAGCGTCCATCACTGGGGACGACAGTCTGGACCCAGACTGGCCCATGCTCTACCTGCGCCCTGAGGCAACCCGCTACAAGGGCCTTAACTCGGTCACCATCTCCAAGCTGAAGGACAACAAAAGTCAGTTCACCATCAATGCTGGGAACGTCTGCTGCCAGGCAGAGACAGGTGAAAAGATGCCTTATATACCCACCACACAACAAGGAGACACTATCTTGCACTACCACCAAACCTTGGGTCTCATCAGAGGGCGTAACCTCTTCAAGATCATGAAACATAAGGTTTGGTGGCCGCGCATGTGTCAAGACATCTTGGACCTCCTTGAGACGTGTGTGCTGTGTGAAAAGAATATGTCCAAACCTGCACCTCCCAAGTCTGTCCTACCCATCAAGGCTATGGAACCCTTCAAGCAGTGGGCTCTCAACATTGTGGGACCGCTCCCTGAAGACAGACTGGGCAAGAAGTATATTATCACTGCTATCAACTACTTCACCCGTTGGCCAGTGGCGTTGGCAACAACCAACCACACCACCACCACATTACCCGCTTTATTGGCAAAGAGATTGTGGCTTGCTTTGGGCAACCCAAGCGTCTTATCACAGATGGCGGGCCCAAACTTGTTGGACACGTTGTGAAGGCATACTGCGTCAAGAACACACTCCAACATATAGTCACGACCCCCTACCACCCGCAAGCCAACGGACAAGTGGAATGGTTAAACGGCTCCCTGGTTCAACTGATTGCCAAACTCTCGCAAGAGCATCCTAACACTGCATGAACAGAACATCTTCCCACTGCCCTACTGATCCTGCGAGCAAGAATCAACAGAGGCACTGGGTTCAGCCCCAACACCCTGGCCTTTGGAACACCTGACAGTCTGACAGGGGTTAAACAGGGGAAACTACGGTCTAAGGTTCCTGACAAGCCCCCCTTAGTGCCAACTCCCTCCCTAGACCAATGGTGTGCCAAAGCCTGAGAAATTGAACACAAGCAGATTGCAGGAGGGACAAAACACCTCAAAGCTAGATACGCCATAGGTGACCCCGTCTACACCCTCAATCCCAATTCTGCCAAATTAGAACCCAACCACCTAGGGCCCTTCAAGGTAGCTGCAGTCTATGACAACCACACCTACCAACTTGAGGATGCCCAGGGAAACACCAAGAAACTTCACCACAATTGCTTTCGCCCCTGCCATGCCATCCCCACACAAAGGTTGTTTGTGCAGACCTTCCCAGACCTTCCGCAGACTCCAGTCCTGGTGTCTGACAACAAGCAGGGGGCAAGGGGGGTGTTGCAACCGAGATTCAAACCTTGCCTGCTAACGTATCTTACGATACACAGGGGGCGCTCGATGAGTCGACCCTTGACGTATCTAACGTTATGAATGAATCTGATGGCAATGTCAAATGGCGGGCACTTCATCCTAATTAGGAGTGTTGCCAATTTGACCTGCTGATCTCCGCACAAGTTATTCCTTGGCTCCAAACCCTATATAGAACCCCCCACTATGCCACCCCCTTGTGGCCTTGTGACTTCCCCATTTAGTATATTAATCACAATATCCTACAATAAACAAGACCTTATTCTTATTATTCTGTCCTTTCCTATTGGACTGTTGTCTTCCCCAATTCTAAGTACTGGACCCTCATTGGTTCAGTTGCAACATACAGGATGAATTTTAAAAATGTAAGTTAAACCAAGGGATATATGATTTTTATTGAGTAAATTTTTGGGAGGACTCAACTCTTAAGAGTTGAAACAGTGAAAATTATTCAACATATATATCAAAAATTGACTAAACAATACTTCCTGGATCCTGAGCTCCTATTTCTTCCACACTGTCAAGTGAGTATCTGGTCCAGGTTGCAAAGAACCCTTGGGTGACTAATTTCTGATGACCATGCTGATAAATAAGTTCATATCTGGTGATCCTTAAATTATGTCAATTTATCAACGCCAACTTACAGGGGGAATCAGGTTTGAACAGCAAACTGGTGCAGCTGTAACCTATTTTAAATCAACCGTTTGATTCAAGTCCATTAAATCAGTCAGTTTTGTTAAAGGTTTTCATACTTTCTGCGCTTTCCTACTCAGACAAATAATCCCTGGAATTATGGAACTTACCATGACATGGGGTGGGGTGTAAGAGGTCAGGTTTGGGTGTTGGGGGTGCTTTCATATCTGTCTGGTAGGAAGTCAAATAGTTGTATTCCACAAGGGGTTTGGAAGCTGGTTTCTGGCACCAGGTATCCTTGTGGGATGCTTTTTGTGGGGTTATCTGTTGGGCCAGGTGGTCTGGACAGGGGGTCACCTTCACAGTAAACTCCCTGTACTCTGGTTTAAGTGGATAGTCAGAAAAATGCAGTGGCCCAATGGGTGCTCCTGGTGGACAATAAAACACAGGCCAGGGTTTGGGTGTCACGGTAAGTTCCATAATGCCAGGGATTATTTGGCTGAGTAAGAAAGCTTTGAAAGCACAAAAGCCTTTAACAAAACTGACTGATTTAACAGACTTGAATCAAACAGTTGGTTTAAAATGGGTTACGGCTGCTCCAGTTTGCCAGTCGAATCTGATTCCCCCTGTAAGTTGACGTTGATAAATTGACATAATTTAAGGATCACCAGATATGAACTTATTTATCAGCACAGTCATCAGAAATTGGTCACCCAAGGGTTCTTTGCAACCTGGAATAGATACTCACTTGACAATGTGAAAGGAATAGGAGCTCAGGATCCAGCCAGTATTGCTTAGTCAATTTTTGATATATATGTTGAATAATTTTCACTGTTTCAACTCTTAAGAGTTGAGTCCTCCCAAAAATTTACTCAATAAAAATCATATATCCCTTGGTCTAACTTACATTTTTAAAATGCATCCTGTAGTTGGATTGTTGAGCTACATTCCCTACAATCTGATTCTCAGCCAAATCATTACTGGAAGATGGGGCCCTGCAGTTGGAACTTTGTTGTTGGCACCACCCAATGTTAATTTCATGCCTGTCAATCTTGGAGTTGTACCCCCTGTCTTTGAAACTGAAAATTGTGTTGCATCTCAATGTCCTGAATTTTATTCAGAAGACACTTTGATGCTTTCACAGGCCATTTATCTTGGGCTACTTTTGTTAGGATTAATTGTTTTACTTAATCCTAGTACAGTAGTTTTAAAAGCTATGGTGACAAGCAAAAATTCTTCAGATTTAAGCAAAATGATTTCAGATTTAAACAAAATCCAAGTTGCGCAAGATTCAGGATTCAATTAATTTAAATATCTTTGGTTAATAAATGAACTGTCAAACCAAAAACAAAATTTCACTAACCCATCATACAAAATTATATCAAACATCAAGCGGTGTAGTTCAAACCACAAACAAAATGAACTGACACAACAAGTGAAATGGATGGATGCTGTTCCAGAGTATATTATAATCCAATCAGGATTCATATGAGGCACCAACAGAAGGACTAAAGTGAAACAAAACTTGAGCAATCTAGAAGCAAGATTACACAAGCATAAAACAAAATGAACTCACACAAGATGTGTAGTATGAGCAGCCTAAAATAGAAAAATAACATGTTAACAGCCAATCAACAGCTATCCAATTTAGGACCAGAGGCATTTTATCCATTTTCATGGCTCCAGATTTGTATGAAAAGGTTTTGAAAACCTTCCAAATATGGACTTGAGATTACAATAAAAATAATTCATTAAATTTTAAAATTTCTACTTTTAGTGATTTTATCCTAGGTTTTTTCACAATGGTTTTTACAAGCAATATCTTCAACCGCGCCAGCAGCCAAGCCAGCTGCAATGGAGGCAAGGCTCAGAACGTGGAGGCACCCGTTTACACCCAAGCCTTTGAGGCGGGTAACAAGGAAGCTGACCTGTTACTGTCCCCCAACCCATATGGCTTTGACTTGTTCAAGAGTCACTTAGCATCTAGCTCTGCCCTTACTCCCACACCCACCCCTGCACAAGCTGCCTGTCAACCAACCAATCAGGATGGCAACCTCAATCCAGAACAACTTCCTTCCACCAGCCAACCTGCCCCCCTACAGCCAATCAGGCTTCAGCTCCCGCCGCCCAGCGCCCCAAACACAGAATAATCACTGCCCAAATTCTTCAGGAAATTGTGGCACTAGACCTACAGGGTCTGTCGTGGGACCAGATTGCCGCCCAGTTGCAATTTACCCAAGCCACCATAATGCGGGAGTTCAACAACCTAATGAACAAGGGAAATCTGATTGGGACAACCAAGAATCCAAAGAAGGCCACAGAGTCCCAGATAACCGAGGCCTACCCAATAATGCTTGACCTCCTCCAGCGGGACCCCAAGCTTCCCTTGACCCAGGTCCAGAAGCAACTTGCACACCATGGCATTTGGGTGTCTGAGCGCATGGTGAAGCTCTGGATGCACAGAAAGGTGGCTTCAATCAGGGTTCTTACAAATTTTTCTGGCAACCAATGGGATGGCGCTGAGGATTCCCCATATGACACCACAATCAAATCAACCCTGGTCAGATGCTTGACAAGTCTAACATATGACATCATGTTTGTCTCATACTACAAGTTATCAATTGCATTTGACAATTTTGGTGAGCAAGGAAAAGCCGCCACCAAGAATGAAAGGAAGAAGGTCAAGAAGGGGACTTTCATTGGTGCATTTCTGGCTGTTTTGGCCAAGGGTTTTGTCTACTATTGGACAAACCCTGATTTCATCAATGGCTACTCATACAGCCACATCCTCAGTGGATTGCTTGACTCCTGGGATAGCTCAAATTCCAAATACCGGGTTTTCTTGAGCCACCAGATGGAGGGAAGCTCCACCGCCCTTGATGCCATCCAGGGACGTGGGCACCAGGCCTCAGTCTACCCCGCCGGCCATGCAGACGTCCATCTGGCTGATGTTGTCTTCTTCAACATTGGAGATACACTACGGGAGCGCCGCCCTTAGGCTTTCAACAACCTCTATCTTGGGGTCCTTGACCACAATTTTCTCTTTGGTCACCAAATGGTGGCTGACTTGTTTGCGCAAATGGTTTTCCATGTGAACATGGGCAACCAATAACGCAAGGATAAGCGCCTCCCACCCCGTGCCACAGCCACCTACCAGCCCATCCAGCCAATGACTGATGAGGAGTACAATGAGCAGTATATGGTGGCCATCACGTGCAATCCTCCTGCCTCCACCCCCCCCCCCCCCCCCGCAAACCCAACCCATCCAATCCCAGACCCCCCAGGCCAGCACTGCCTCTACGTCCTCCTTCCCGAGCCATTCTGCCTACTAGGCATCACTCTTCCCTGCCTCAATAAACCCCTGGTCCCAGAAAATTTCTATTTCTATTATCTTTATTTTGAATTTCAATTGTTTGTGTTCTCTTTGTTTATAGTTGGTTTTATTCTTTATATTCAGCTTATTTCTATAAAATCATATATTTACTATGTTGTGTATCTAGATCCTGAACACAGTTATTTTTAGCACACAACCATAGCCCCTTGTGAAAACATTAACAACAATTTGGTGATCAGCTAAATTTGAATTAAAAAATTATAGTGTTAACTGTTTTTAGATAAAGTTGTTACTGATCAAAATTCAAAACCTTAATGATAAATTTTAAGCCAATCAGGAGCCAAGTGATAAAGTGATTATTGTGACATAAAGGGTCATTCAATAATTCTTTGATGCATGTGTGCTAATTCATATGATTGGCTGGTTGTTTTGCCATTGTACGCCATTGCTGCTGTGGCAAGTTGTTGATGGACTAGTGCTAACTCAGCGGCTGATTGGGCACTAGTCCATCAACAACTTGACACAGCGACAATGGCGTACAATGGCAAAACATCCAGCCAATCATATTAATTAGTGCACATGAATCAAAGAATTATTGAATGACCCTTTATGTCACAACAATCACTTTATCACTTGGCTCCTGATTGGCTTAAAGTTTATCATTAAGGTTTTGAATTTGGATCAGTAACAACTTTATCTAAAAACAGTTAACAATATAATTTTCTAATTCAAATTTAGCTGATCACCAAATTGTTGTTAATGTTTTCATAAGGGGTGTGTTTAAGTGCTAAAAATAATATGGTAATCAAGAAAACAATGCCAACACAAAGAAAACAACACACATATTGAGATGAGCATAAAACATATACACAATGGGAAAAAAGATGGGATAATGTAGTAGATGGGAAAACAAAAAGGAATAAACAAAGAGGCAATTGTATCAAAATAATACAGAATTTATTGGGGCAAGAGCTATAAAAACATATGAAAAGGTTAGTAAAAAAATAAAATGAGAGAACTCAAAAAGCTTCTAAAGGACCTCAACTTGGCAATTGCCAAGATCAAAGACATTGTCCGCAAGGTCAAAGCAAAGGTGAAGTCCACCATCCTTGAAGGCAAGAAACTTGACAGGGTGACATCCAAGGCATTAATGACCAAAATGCCTGACACATCAGAAACAAAAATTGAGCACTTACTTAATATCCAGAAGCACGTCGTGGAAGGACTTCAATTCAAGGCCTACAATCTTTCTGTGCTGTCCGTCTGGGTTGATGACCCGGAGATTTATGCACATCTCAAGCCAGCAAAGCGCGCCAGGGCAGAGGACACCAAATTGCCAGCACAATTGATTGCGCCAAGAATGGCCAAGCCGGCTGAAGCCACCAGCAAAGAAGAAACACAAGAAGGTAACCTAAAAAATAAAATTAATAAATTTTCAAAAAACTTACCTTTTTTTCTTAGAAAACGTAGACGGTGAACTCCGCCGGGTCCTGGTCCCTTTTGTCCTGGCCACCTTTTATGCTAATTATGCCACTCACGTGGCTAAGCAGCTGTATCTGTCCCCCCCTGTTGTGCAGGAGCTTGAAGACAGAATTCACGGGTCCTTCCCAATGACAAGGGACGCGCTAGCCGGGCTGACGCATGCCAAGGGGGCATCTGAGTGGGCAGTTACTGCCTACAAGGATGCCCAACTGGTCCGCCTGGACCCAGTATCCCTCAGTGGAGTTTACTGTGTAAACTCCATTGAGCTTGTTTAGGACGTCCTGGTGACGCTCCCATTCAAGAATGTACCAGAGATGGGCCAGGCTCATGCGGCTGCTTGCTTCTGCTTCCTGGTGGAGCACACCCTGTCTTACCTGCTTGAGAACTTTGGGCGCACGGTGAGCAAATTGGCTGTTGCAGACGCAACAGCCGTAAAGAAGACCAAGATCCATCTGGCGGACTTTGGGCTGGCCTGGAGTGCTGACAAGGCGGGGGTCCCAGCAGCTATGGAGCTCACGTTTGCCAAGACAAAGCACAACAAGAAGATAAGTGCGGTCTATAATAAACTGTGTGAGTTCACAGAAGCCTTTGCAGGGCAAAGGCTTCATCTGGTGGTTTACCTTGGGTTCCTGTTTTACTTTGGAATGAGCGCCAGCGTGGAGGACCTGGACGGGGTCCTTCTGGGGATTGACAAGGCCCGGCTTGCACTTGACGGGAAGAAGGTCCCCCCAGATACAACTCGGTTGATCATGTGATCCAGGACGCCCTGGTCCTGGCTGGTATCTACTTGTTTGCAGCCCTGCCTGAAAAGCTGCTGCTTCACTCCCACCTGACCCTACTTCCCTTCACCAGCAGGAGGGAGTATTTCAATACTGGTGTATCCACCGTCCACGGTGTGGCAGTGGAGGTTGTGCGCCACCTCCATTGTGGAGTGGGTACATACCACCAAACTCACTACAGGCGTTCTTAATAAATTCTCTTCTAATAAACATCTTTATACTCTACAATATTTTTATTATAATTAATTTTTCAAATAATATTTTAACAAACAAGATTTGCAAAATATATTGCGGAAATGAGTTTCATAAAAGTATAAAATTATACGTTAATAAAATAAATTCTAACTTGTACATTTTACGTTTAATTTTTTTAAAATTAATTTTTACATTTATTTGACCAAAGTGATTTAAATATTTTTGCGTAATCCAATACTGAGCGTTTGGGATTACCTCAGATGGCATAATAAAATAAAATAATATAAAATAAAATAAATAAAATACTTACATCTATTGATGGATCTTCTGAATGTGATTGCGGGCGTAGAAACATCTAAATATAAAATGATAATTAATAAATGTTGAATAATAAATTAGAGAATATAAAAAAGTTGGACACACTAAGCCTTTAATTGATTGGCTGTTTGGCTAGGCACACGGGGATGAACAAATCAGCATGGCCATAGAATTTGGCCACAGTCTCAGCTGGGAGGGTATGGATCCCAGCCTGCAGCAAATCAAACAGGTCCTCAGTCCCAGTTGGGGTTCCTTGCTTGACAACTTGCTTGAGCCACCCAAAGACTTCCTCAATGGGATTTAGGAAGGGCAAATAGGCAGGGAGGAAGAGAAGGCGCATATTTGCCGTGGCCAATTGCTGGGGGCCCACTGCAATGCTTGTGTCAATCATTGGGAATTCCTCAAGAATGTCAGCCACCTTGTGGAGACCAACATTGTCCAACACAATTACGTTGGTGAAGCCCAGGCTTGTGCGCCTCAGGTGCTCCTGGACCAATCAGAGAAATGATAGGAAGGTCCGGCTATTGTGGGAGCCTAGTATCATTTGGTAGAGCTTGACCCCCTTTGGACCAAGGAGAGCCACCATTGAATAGGCTGTGGCGCAGACTGCAGCACGCCAAGCCACCCCATCATTGGAGCCTCTGGGGACATACCCATACTCATTGCGCATTGACGAGGCAAATGCTGATTTGTTGATATAATAGAATTTCACCGTCCCCTTGGCTTTGAGGGCAGTGTATGCCTCAGCGTAATTTTTCCAGGTCTCGATATTGGCTGGGCTGTTCCAATTGTATGGGGATACCCCAAGTTTTTCCTAGGAAAATAGCATTCCCTTGACCAAATGATAATAGAAGGAAATTGAGGCCTCAATCCCAAAAGCAGACTTGACCATGGCCTGTATATTGGCCAATTCAAGATGGCAATCTTGGGTTATCCACTGGCGGATTGCCCATTTGTGCTCCTTGGTGAGCATGGTTGACATGTGCAAGGATTTCTCCGCGGCAAGGACACAACCAGTATTGATAAATTTATGGAAGGTCTTGCTGGTGTACTTGGGATCCACTCCAACAATGGCCGCGGCCGCCTTGTAGTCACCCAATTCCCACATTAGCTTAAGAAGGATGATGCATTTGATGTCAGGGATGCGCTTCTGGGCGGGCTTTGTGGGTTTAGACAAGCCAGGATCCTGATTGATGACAGGCTTGTAAGGCATGGGCACCTTGTTGTAGAAGGCTGCAACCTTTTTGAGCACTAGCTGTCCCTCATTGGTTTGGTAGAACTGGGGCTCCTTGTCATCCTCCTGATTACCATCACTGACGTAGGGCTCATAGCTAGTATCAAGTACAGGCTTCACCTTCTCCAGCATGGCTGACGGGACCAACTCTTGCCAGTACACAGCGTCAAACACATATGAAGTAAGTTCTACCTCCTTGTTTCTAACCATTTTGGTAGTGGTGACCTTGGTTGGCTTCTGGGTCAGCTTTGGGACCCAAGGGTTTATGCTCTGCACCCTAGCAGCTTGTGCTCCTTGAACCGGCTGTGTCAGTGCAGCGTCATTATGGAACTCTCCTCCTCTGCCTACCTCCCAAGTAGGCACTTGTGTTGTACTAAGTCTATTCTTTGACCTGCAGGGGCGACCGCAACTGCAGCACACAACGGGTGCAATGGTAGTCTGTTGTTGTGTTCCTTCCATTTTAAAATTTAATAAAATATTAAATAAAACTTAATTAAGTTACTCCCTATTTTTAATTTTTTCTTTTATCTGTTTATGGATATTCAATTAATATTTTTTCCCACCCAGTATCCCAATTATAGATTTTTTATTTCTTAGTTAGTTGTTTTTGGTTTTACAACGCCCATTTTAGAATACTCAAAAAAAATCCACCCATTTTCCTAGATTTTACTGCCAAATTCAAACACCCAACATATTATTTTTAAAATTTATGTTTTGGATCTTGTGTCTTATTTTAGATACCTTGGTATCATTCATGATTACAATCCATTGCACACATTGCGCAAGTGATTTTGTTTACATTGTGAGTTGCTATTGTGTTTTGTTTTTGGATTGAGTTTTGACACACCTTGCTTGGGTGTATTTTGTCACCAATTCACATAGTAAACATATGTACACCAAAAGTCAACTCACATCATTTTGTTTGTGAATCAATGTATTTCAGATTATATTTTTAATGGTTTTGCTTTGCGTGTGAGCCTTTTGTTGCTGTGTTGACCCATTTTGCCCATTAACGCCAATAAACCCTGTTAACAGAGTATATATTTTAACCTGAGAGTTGGATTTTGTTTAAATATGAAGAATTTTTGCTTGTTACCATAGCTTTTAAAACTACTGTATCTCCATTGGAAATTTTTCAAAACAGTATCTGAAGCCACAATGATGATTAATCATTAAATCTATGTGGATTTTGGTGGTAATTCCCTACCACTTAAAAACAGCTTCTTACTATCCCGCAATTTCTGTCACACTGGGAGCTTTCTCAGGAATGCGGGCTGTCAACCCAAGATTTTCTGTTAGAACAGTAGTAAAATGGAAAACAACCAAGACAAAATAAGGAATAATTTGGTAGAGCCAAGGTCCCATAATCTTATTTTATTTCAGAATGATAATACTATTTTCAAGACTTCATGGAGTTTAAATACCATTTCAAATGCTAAGTTTGGAATCAAGCCCATCACCTGATTGCTAAGTTGCTCAGTTTCTTCCAGCCCAAGTGCTCTGGCCCCATCCCAGATCTTTTGGCCCGACATATCTTCTTCTGGAATGAGTTCTATCTGACAGTCCAACAATATTGTCATAATGGTCTCATCATTGCCACTGATGTTCCTGTCATATTGGACCAAGTGACCCTCAGAAACCCCAAGCTGGGTCAACCCTGGTCCCATGGTCTGAACATCTCTGGGAGTCACTTCAAGGTCACCAGAGGCCCAGAGATCATGTGGCCTGGCGGCCCAGACTTCTAACCTATCATCTGAGTTTCCTTGAGACTTCAACTTATCAAGCTGACCAGTAAATCCATCCCCAGATGACCCATCAGTCAATATAGGAGTGAAAGCATGTTGATTCAGTGCTTCTAGCAATCTAGACTGGCCTGGATTAATCACTATCCTATGATGTTCCTCCATACTTTGCAAATCTGTGGCCTAGTGGACCTTAAATTTCCCTGATTGACCAGGTTCAAATCACAGCTTGTTCCAACTCTTTCATTGGCTAGCCACAAAAAACACAGGCGGACAGTCTGAGGGTCTGAAGGATCCTCACAACCATCAGAATCAGGTCCTGAGTTTGATTATCCTAATTAGAGTTTTTCACTCATTTTGGGAGAGCTGTCATTAATGAAAAGGGCTCTGAACTCATTTGATGAACTTGGTAGCTAATGCTGTTGCAAACTGGGTTGTATCATCTACCCAGATGATCCATATTTAGTTACCTCTATTTCCCTACATATCTCAAGTTTTGCACTCCTTATTGCCTATCATTTTTGGACTTCCTATTTTCATTTTTATCTCACATAAATTACCTTTGGTGAGAACAATATCTTATTTTTCTTATCAGTGCTCTGGTTTATTATTGTTGCTTTTCTTGAACTGAGCTCATTTCCTTCATGAGATTGATTGCCAATATAAAATCAACAATCCCAACCTGACAACTAAGGCTGCTTATGCATAGTCCCAAGCAGCCACAGCCAATTTCTGGCTCTGGGTTACTGATATCAAAGATTTATTTTACAATTCTTAAAAATTTTGTAATTCTGTTTTGGCTGTAGCAGCCCAGAGCTGGAAGCTAGCCAGGGCAGAACCAAAGTATCCCTAGGGAACCCCATAAAATCACCTGATTTTTAATCTTTTGCTTGGCCAGAAAGCTAAGAGAAGTTCAAATCTGTTGGTTGTGACCATCCTTGGGGAAAACAAGCTATTTAAAGAGTGTCAACACTAAAAGTTCAGCCCCCAAAAGCCTGATGACCGGAATTTCAGTTTTTCCACAATCAAGGTATCATTTTTTGTGTTAACTGCCTGGGCCCAGAATAGTACCAACAAGTTACTTTAATATATATGGATTCAACACTTGCAACTAACTGGATTCCATATCAACCAAACCTTATGGGACCAATGTTCTCATCCTGCTATAAACTCCCAAGATATGAGGAATTACTTGGGTCAGATAGGGGAGCAAGTGAGCAAACTGAAAACCAGTGAGGGCTGTGACAATGAGATAGATGAGCATTACCCATCAGCTGGTCTTGGTATTTACATTATAGCGCCCAAAGCTCCCTTCAAAGTATATGAGTATTCAATATGCATAGATGTAGACTGCAAGAGATATGATGGGCCTGGGAGACACTAATAGAGGCCAAGAGTGTACAGTAGTTTTTAAACCTGTTGAGATAAACAAAAAATCTCAGTATAAAAACAAATACAACTCTGTCTAAAAGCAAAATCAAGGTGGATCCAAATCTATTGTAATTTAATATAAATTCCACAATTTTTTATTTTGTTTTTAGGCTGAGATTTTTTGTTTATCTCATCAGGTTTGAAAACTATTTTATATTAGAAGAGGCTATGTGTGGTTGCTTGTTGTAATACATATCTTTGGTGGCACCAGGAATGAGTCTAATCTGGTCAAAGGCTGAATGATGGCCCCCAATCCCAAGGCAGGCTGTGAGCACAGCTGAGAAGATTAGATGGTTTATCTGATTTATTGGGTAGGGGTGATGTGATGATCCACATTTTGAGCTGTTTTGCAGGTGTGGGCTGATATCAGCCAAGTAGAGAATGTTTGCCTTATAGAGATAACAGTTTATGGTTTTGTTTGTTTGGCCAGCTGTGATAGCTTAGGTTTTTACTTAAATGAGGTGGTTGGGGTTTGATTTTTTTCTTGAGGTGTTGGTAAGGTGGCCCCTTACTAGTGCTTTGAAAATATAGAGAGGTTGTATACCCTGAGATAGTTATTCTAAGGTAGCACTGAAATTCTGATCCCAATTGGGTTGGAAATACAGTTGGGTAACTTTATCTAGTATGGAGGTAAAGTTTCTCTTTCTATGACTTTAGAGTAGATTTAAGGAGGTATTAAAGTTGCTGGGCAAGCATAGTGTAAGAGAGGGGGCTAAACTAACTAAGTTTGACTCCCATCCTGGGGAGAGGACCCACCAGGACACCATCCAGTGCAGGACTGTTATGGCCACTTGAAAAGGCGTCCATAAAGAGGACACAGCAGATAGCCGGGAAAAATAAGAGTCCAACCCCATCAGAATCATTCCGCTAAGGAGCCAGGGAGCGCACCTGGGGGAGGACTCTTGAGCGCCCAAGCCTTCTTCTGGGACCAAGACAATTGGGTCCTTAAAAAAGGGGGCATAGGGCAGGGCACATCTGGGGGAGTAGTAGGGGCAGTTCCAACGACAGGGAACTCAAGATCATCACAGTCAAGTCTTCTCACAACATTCTCACTGGTAGTGTAGATCTCCTGAGCGTGTGCGGGAATATCCTCAAATATATTTAAAAACTGGTTGGGGTTGGTACCAACATGGAGAAAGGAATCTGAGATACAGCCCCAAAGATCTGGGGAGGCAGACCATATCATTACCAAGGCTGGTGCCAAGGTAAAAACCACAAACTTGAATAGGGGCACCAACATTCTTAGAAAACCAAAGAAAATTGTTCACCAAAGACCCAGATGATTCTATAGGATATTGTTTTTTTCAGACTGGTATGGGAGACTCTGCGGTAAGCATAATGACTCCAAATTGCAGAAAGAGGGTTGGGAACAGCAACTGAGAGCAAACAGGTTGGAAAGTGTAACGGAAAGCTTTACAGAGTGTATATGAAGCATCAAAGAAAGAGAAAGCAAAGCAAAAGTGGAATTGGACTTAAAATAGATAATTACATAGAAATTATTACTAATGTTTAAAATTGAGTCAAATGCTTTAAAGCAAAAGGGGTAAGCTTTAACCTGGATGTCAACAACGTAGATTAGACATTCAGGAAGCTGCTGGAGGACCTGAAAGCAAGGGGATAAGGTAAAGAAGGACATGCTTTCTACTAAAACTTTAGAGAACTAAAAAGGACCAAGCAAAGGCCCCCAAAATCAACTAGAAAATTTAGGTTTGAAAATTCTAAACTTTATTTGTAAGAATGAGCAAGCAGGGGACTTTCAGTCCCCTGTCTTGCTTTAAAGGAGGGGTTTAGAATTCAGGGTCACCTGACCCAAGGCGCAGATCTGATTGGCTGCAGGAGAAATTTTGCAAGGTGAATCCAGTGAGTTGGAGGGGTTTGCAATAATTTCCAACTTTGACTCTGATTGGCTGGCATTGCTGGGGTGATTTGAATCAGCATTCAATCCAGTTGGATTGGAATTTGATGAATTAGCACTAGCGCAACCTGATTTTTTAGACTTAATTAATTTTAAGTGTGGTCAAGCCCAAGCCAAAAAATAGTCTAAATTAATCAGAGATTTCTCCCAAGTGGGAACTGGGTTCAACACATTGGTATTTACCACCTGGGAAGGGTATGCTAATAAAAATCTCTCATCAATTGTATGGGCTAAATCCTTAAGGAAATTAAGGGGCTTGGCTAACTTCTGAGGAGATTTCTTAGTGCAACGTGGGAAGATTGCCCCATCCAAGGCCAAAGGGGGGAGTGAATTTACACATAGATAGCTCAAAAACATCATTGGGTGTCTTTCTAGAGAAAAGTAGCAAAAATTAATGATTTGAAGGTTTCTGAAAAGTAAAGTTAGTTAATTTGCACCTGAAAGCTCAAGCTAACCACTTGGGTGAGTAAGAAAATCTGTAATGCATGGGATATGCTTACTTCTGATGACCTAAAGTGCAGGTCACTGATAGGAGTCAAGTATAAGTTGATTTACTTGTGGAGACTTATTACCTGAGTCTGAGGCGTTGACTGATGGGGACTAACAAAAGGAAGCCAGGATTGAGATCATCTATAAAGGCTTGGTAAGTTGTTTAATAGCCATGCTAGGCTATTAGGCTAAAGTTTAAACAATTTGGGGAAATGTTCTAACATTTCTCCAAATTGATTTGCTGAGGTTCCAGAAGGTAGAATTTTTGCCTTTGGTTTTTTACAATGGAAAAACCAAGGAGGAATGTTGAGAAAGTTGCAGGAAAGAGATTTCCTTAGTGATTCTCTAAGGTAGAAGAAGGTATTTTGCTGAGAGTAGGATAAAAAGCTGGTTTGGTGGAACATTTACCCTGAATTTTACTATGAGAGTAAAGATATGGTCAAAAAGTTGAATAAGATCAAGAAGATCAATTCAATTAGAGTTATTCTATTTAAATTGTTTAAGGTTGAATGTAGGAGAGACTGGTGCTGGAACGTAGAACCATTTAACAATTTAGTGTGCAAAGTGTTAACGCTTTGAGCAACTTGAACAGTGGAAATTGGTTTCCTAGTTAGTTTTCAGTGGATCTTCAGAAATAATGTGCTTTCAACACTAAAAACATTGGTTGAGCTGAGGGCATATTTACTGATGAATGTGATTGGTTGGAATCCAAAAGCTTAAGGTATAAGCAAGAAAGTGTGGATCAATACTTTCAGCTTTTGAGAAAGTAAGTGTATAAGCTTATTTTATTATAGGAAAAAGTGAGCGCCAATAGTTTAAGCTTATGAAGAAAGCCATTATGGGGTTCCTGATCCTCAGTCCCCATTGTGTGTCCTGGGTTAAAGCCAGGGACTAACTGGTAGGAGTTGGCATTCCCTAGTAGAGGTAAGTGGCTAGCTTGAAGTTTATACTTGGCTTGCATTACTGCAAACTCTTCCAATACTTTAATATTACTAGGTGGACATCCCCTTCATGTAATTGGACTTAAGCTGGGGCTAGACTCTCTGTGAGCATATAAAAATCTTTTAAGAGCCTTGTAAATTTGTTCCCAATAAATTCCCTCCCTCTAAATGTCATTTCAATGTGCCTAGTTAACCTTTCCCATTCCTCTTGGGAAGATTTACTATTGGCAAACCTTCAACAGCTTTGGCAGTAGGTGTTCTCCTCTCCTTAGATGGGGTAGAAGATGTTGGGCAATTTACTAATAGGGACTCAGCGTACTACTTATAAATATGGGCAGGGGTCAAAATGGGCTTTTATTTGCTTTCAGAAGAAAGATCCCCTTAGAAACCTTCTGGTATATGACCTGGGGCATAGAAAAAAATTAGTTTGTGCCAATACCTTAGAGTCCTCCAAAAATTTCTTGGACTCTTTTACTTGGTCTTGGGCTCCTGCACCTTAGTCTTGGACTCCTGCTACTTGTTTAGGCATCTGCTCCTTTATCTTGGGCTCCTGCTCCTTCATCCTTGTCCTCAGCTCTCTGCTTTGTCTTTGTGGCCTTTGTAATCCACTGTTTCTAATCCTTAAAATGCCTCAGACTGCTCTCCCTTTTATAGCTCCTTGTTTCAGTCCCTGTTCCTTCTCAGAACTTTGGTTTTCCAGGCTTAGACTATCCAGTTTCTTATGCTCTATCATATGTTATACTTTGTTACTTACTTCATCCAATTAAAAACCTGTTTTTCCTGGTTCATTCCCTTGTTTTTTAGGATTAAACTCTTTAGTTTAAGCACTGAAAGCCTTGATTGAACAGGCTTTGACCTTCAGCCAATCACACGCCCTGATTGAGCAGTTTTGCCAAAATGTTTGCCCAAATGACTTTCTCTTGACCCTGGTTCAAACCCGGGGTTGTCTTGCTCTGGATAAACACTTGCTCCACGTTTTGAACAGTTTTACTGTAATTCCCATCATGTTTCTCCAGGCAAACTTGAGAGCTTGCACTTATGTTTTACTTAAGAGATTTTCAAACCTTGATTTCTTCAATGTTTCTCCCCATTCCCCGCTTTTCTTCCACTTTTCAACATTTCAAAACTGCCTGCTGCTTGCTCCTCTTAATAGTTTTGGCAAAACTCCAGCCTTTGTCCTTGGCAACTGTGGTAATTTTGACTCACTGGTGCTTGACACTATAGTAAAGTGAGAATTCAGCTTTTTCTCTGATTAACAACTGGAAATTGACACTTTTTCAATTAATAGATCTTGATGTACTGAAAACTTTCAATATAGAAAATTAAGCTATATAGCTATGGTATACTAAAGTGATCTCAGAGAGCTCAAAAATGCAATAAAAAGTGTATCTTGACTAATGAGAATAAGGAGAAATAAGCAACTATTTCTCATTTTACTATGTAATTTACACTCTTTATTATAAAAATATTTTTGATTACCATAAAAATAAAATTCAAATGAAGCAAAAATAAACATAAGCACAACAATAAAAGTATGCAAAATATGAAGAAATATTAATATTTATTTGATATAGTTCATATAAGTACAAATGTGAATATTTTATGTTTTAGTAGTAAATTAACAAAAATTAAGATATTTTAATCACTTTCAACTATAACTATTATCTCAAACTTGCCATGTATACATAAAATAGTCAGCGCTATCTAATTAAATCAAAAAATTAAAAAATTAAAACTAAAAACTGAATGATCAAAACTAAAAAGTAAAAATTAAAGCTAAAAAGTTAAAAGTAAAAATCATATAACCAAGCAAGCAAGCAATTTTACTTCATCCCTCTTTCCCCTTTTCATTTTAGCCCCTTCCAGGAGGGCAGTGGCAATAAGCTCAAGCTGCTGCTTAAGCTCAGAGGCCTTATACTTGTGCTTGGATGCATTCTGGATGACCTTGGTGAAGAGGGTGGAGCAGATTGTTGGCTTGGTGGGGGGACGCAGTTGGCGAGATCTCTGAGCTTGGAGATGGGTTTCTCTTGCTCATGCTACAGGAGGGAGAAGAACTTATTGAACTTTGGATTAAGCCCAAAGTTGGCCTTAAGATTCTTGTGATAAGTCTCTAGTGCCAAGGTGGTCTTGAGCTCCCCATTGATGGACGCCCGGTAAACGTTCCAACTGGCCTTGGCGTGGGCCTTGCCTTGCCTCTGCGTAACAACCTTCCCAATCCACTGGGGCTTAAAGTACTTGAGGAAAGGCTTGAACTCCAAGTGCTTTACTATGTAAGGATCCTTTGAGAGAACCTCAAACCCCATTGCAGTGTGCTATGGCTTTAAAAAAGCCAAGGCACTAAATTGTGCAAGCACAAATTTGCAGGTGTCCAAAGTGTCCCTCTGTCTCAACCTACTTAGCTTGACATGGGCCTGCACATTCCAAGAAAATGCTTGGCGGAAGTGGCACCCCTGCACCTCCCTGCTGAACAGCTGCTTGAATGTATTGAACTGAGCAGGCTTGAATTCCATGATGCAAATAGGAGGCCCCAGAGCTCTCAGCCTTACCTTTTCCTCCAAGTCCAAGGTGGCCTGGTCCTTGTCAGCGGCAGGAGGGTTGGCGTGGGTGTAGGGGGGTCTTCTTGGCATTGTTGTTGTCATGAAGGAGGGAAAGTGCTTGGCAAAGGATGGATAAAGCACAGGTGTAGATGGCCTTGGTAGACCCAGGGAGAAGGAAGAAAGCAAGTGGAATCACCCAGATGTCAATCTGGGCATGGATCATCCAGAGCTGTTTGAACATCCGGGGGCAAGTGGCAAAGGTACCATCAACTAGCCAGGTTGAAGCCCTTTTTAACTCCAGAAGGTTCTGATGAGTGGCATAGAAGATTATGAGGTCATTGCTGCTGGGCCCATTGTCGTGAAGGAGGAAGCGCTCTCCACTTGGAAGCTGCTTGAGCTTGTGGGTGAGCGTAAGCTCTGAGAGGACGTCTGAGGCCTTGGGGGGAGGGGGGATTACCAACAATACACTTATTGCTTATAAAATTAACCAACTGTTCCTGGTTTGTTGTTGCAACTGAACCAATGAGGATTCAGTATTTGGAATTGGGGAAGACAACAGTCCAATAGAAAGGACAGAATAATAAGAATAAGGTATTATTTATTGTAAAATATTGTGATTAATATACTATATGGGGAAAGCCACAAGGGGGTGACATAGTGAGAAGTTCCATGTAAGGTTTGGAGCCAAGGAATAACTTGTGCAGGAATCAGCAAGTCAAATTGGCAGCGCTCCTAATTAGGATGAAGTACCCGCCATTCAATATTGTCATCAGATTAATCCATAACGTTAGATATGTCAAGGGGCGGCTCACTGAGTGCCCCCTGTGTATCATAAGATAAGTTAGCAGACAAGTCTGGAAACTTGGTTGAAAACCCCCCCCTTGCCCCCTACTTGTCGTCAGACACCAATACCAGAGTCTGCAGAAGGTCTGGAAAGGTCTGCACAAACAACCTTTGTGTGGGGATGGCACGGCAGGGGTGCAAGCAATCATGGTGAAGTTTCTTGGTGTTTCCTTGGGCATCTTCAAGTTGGTAGGTGTGATTGTCATAGACTGCAGCTATCTTGAAGGGCCCTAGGTGGTTGGGTTCTAATTTGGTGGAGTTGGGATTGAGGGTATAGATGGGGTCACCTACGGCATACCTAGCTTTGAGGTGCTTTGTCCCTCCTGCAATCCTCTTGTGTTCAATTTCTCAGGCTTTGGCACACCATTGGTCTAGGGAGGGAGTTGTTACCAGGGGAGGCTTTTCAGGAACCTTGGGCCGTAGCTTTCCCTGTTCAACTCCTTTCAGACTGTCAGGCATCCCAAAGGCCAGGGTACTGGGGCTGAACCTTGTGCCCCTGTTGATTCTTGCCTGCAGGATAAGTAGGGCAGTGGGCAGGTGTTCATTCCATGCAGTGTTAGGGTGCTCTTGTGAGAGCTTGGTAATCAATTGAACCAGTGAGCCATTTAGCTGTTCTACGCATCCATTGGCTTGAGGATGGTAGGGTAATGTAACTATACATTGGAGCGCGTTCTTGGCAAAGTATGCCTTCATGACATGCCCAACAAGTTTGGGGCCACCATATGTGATGAGACATTTGGGTTGCCCAAAGCAGGCCACAATTTTCTTGCCAAGAAAGCGGGTAATGGTGGTGGCAGTGTGGCTGGTTGTTGTCCAGGCTACTGGCCAACAAGTGAAGTAGTCAATGGCTGTGATAATGTACTTCTTCCCTAGTATGTCTTTGGGGAGTGGCCCCACAATGTCAAGGGCCTACTGCTTGAAGGGTTCCATGGCCTTGATGGGAAGTACAGACTTGGGGGTGCAGGTTTGGATGTGTTCTTCTTGCACAGCACGCACGTTTCAAGGAGGTCCAAGATGTCTTGACGCATGCACGGCCACCAAACCTTTTGTTTTATGATCTCAAAGAGGTTATGCCCCCTGATGTGAACCAGGGTTTGGTGGTAGTGCAATATTGTGTCCCCTTGATGTGTGGTGGGAATGTAAGGCGTCTTCTCACCTGTCTCTGCCCGGCGGCAGACGTTATCCGCATCAGTGGTGAACTGACTCTTGTTGTCCTTCAACTTGGAGATGGTGACCAAATTAAGGCCCTCATAGTGAGTTGCATCAGGGCGGAGGTAAAGCATGGGCCAATCTGGGTCTAAGCCATTGTCCCCAGTGATGGACGCCACGCAGAGCCGCAAAAGCGCATCATCTGTGACAAGTTCCTTTCCAGGCTTGTACTCAATGCGCAATTGATAAGGGGATAGACGCTTGACCCATCCTGCTTGGTGGTGTGTCAAGTGAGACTGCATGTTGAAGTACTGGAGCAACTTGTGGTCCATCAGGAAGCGGGGTGGGAAGGTAACCCCTTCCAGATAACAGCAACACTTCTCAATGCAGTGCACAATTGCTGCCAGCTCTTTATCATGAATGGGGTAGTGTTGTTCCAAGTCAGTAAGTTTCCTGGACTCATATGCCATGGGGAGGAAGACACCAATGTCAGTTTCTACTCTTAGCACACCCCCTATGGCCCTGTCAGAGGCATTGGTATTGAGCTTGTACTGTCGGTTTTGATTGGGGAACTTCAGTACTGGTGCTGTTGTGAGCCTTTGCTTCAACCTCTCAAAAGCTCAATCTCTCACAGGGGTCCAATGAAAGCGCTGTTTGGTATTGAGAAGCTCAGTGAGAGGTGTGATTAGTTCCCCGCAATTGGGAATGAACTTGCGCATGTAGGCAACCATGCCTAAGAATGTCCGCACCTGGCCCACATTGGTGGGGGGCAGCATGCTGGTAATTGCTTTGATTTTGGCAGGGTTGGGTTTTATTCCTTGGGCAGAGATGGTGTGCCCAAGGAATAACAGCTCCGACTTGAGGAACTTGCATTTAGAGGGTTTAGCTTTTAGCAGGTTTTTCCAAAGGGTGTCAAGGACAGCACAGAAGTGTTGGAGATGCGTGGTTTGATCTTGACTGAAGAAAATGATGTTGTTGAGGTACACAACCACACAGTTCCCAATCAATTCCTCAAATGCTTTGTTCATCAACATGACAAAGGTGGAGGGAGCGTTGGTCATTTCAAAGTTCATGACACGACACTCAAACAACCCCTAGTGTGTGCAGAAGGCAGTTTTTGCCTCATCCCCTGGTGCAATACGGACCTGGTTGTACCCCGCAATGAGATCAATCTTGAAAAAGATCTTTGCACCTGTGAGTGTATCAAACAGGTTGTCAATCAGCGGCAGGGGATACTTGTTCTTAACTGTCACCTCATTTAGGGCGTGGTAGTCTGTGATCAGGAGAAGGGACCCGTCCTTCTTAGCTACAAAGAAGACAGCCACCCCATATGGAGAGAGCAAGGGGCAAATGAAGCCCTTATCAAGCGCTTCCAGAGGTGATGGCGGAGGGTTTAATCTTCCTTTGGTGTAAGACAGTATAATGGTCATGCTTTAGGTAAAAACCCTTGAAGTTGTACAGCGTGCTGGATCTCCCAGGGAGGAGGTAGTTGTCCAAGTGTCTCTGCAAATACATCCTTGTACTCCTCAAGGAGTGCAGCAAGCGCTGCTGGTGGTGAGGAGGTCAAGGGAGGGACTGCTGATGGTTCATCACAGATAACTTTTACTGAGCATTGGTTAAAGTCTAGTTTCCCCCCTTTAAGTTGTATGATCCTGTCTTGGTTATCCTAACAAACACAGTATTGTGGGTAACTTGCTCATTTCTACAGGGTAAATCTGGATCCCCACCCCATTTCTGTTGAGGGTGATGACAGAGGTATCCCAATTGATGTAGGGACAGTTGTGCCAAAGCCAGTTGAGACCATTGATCACGTTGTGGCTGAGTCCTGCCATGATTGGCCCAGAGAGCTTAACCTGGATGTTCCCCATTCTCACAGAGAAGGTTAATGTCACATGGTGATGACCACTCTGCGGGAGTCAGCTACCTGTACTGCTTTGAACCTTCTGGGCACTTGGTCTAATTGCTGAGAGTTGGCTAACGCCTGGTCCACCATAGTGTGGTTGGCCCTGGTATCTACCAGTAATTTGTGGGTGTTCCCACAGAAACAGAAGGGATAGGACAAGTGTGTTACTTTATTTGAGGAGTGGCTTGCTTGCAATACAGGGTCACTTTGTGGGCTTGAAAGAAGTCCAGGGTTTCAACTTTGTGGATGTTGTAGTCACAGGGGTTTTTTGCAAGCAGGGATTGAGAGAATGGGTCAGGTGGGGTTGTAAGGCCTCTCATTGTTACAACCCCAGGCTTTTCCCTGATCCTCAATCTGCGCTAGCTGAAGCTCCCCCTTGCGGGGGTGTTTAGTCCCATTATCCTGCTGACGTGGTTGGTGGTGTCCTACTTGATTGTGGCCACTTCCAGGAGTGGTATGTGGTTTGGATGGAGCGTCACTGGTGCGGCAGAAGCCCATTGAGGCCTGGTTGTTAGCCTCCACAATGGCTTTGTAGCAGTCGTTGATGGAGGTACAGCAACCTACGGGGACCCACTTTCAGATATGGGGTTTTAACCCATTGACAATGAGAGTGAGTAGCATTGCATTCCTGTCAGTCACAGCTTTGGGGGCGGCGGCAAGAGCTTGTTGCCAGGCGGCAATGTACTCAGGAACAGAACCAGTTTTCTTGATGGCTAGAAGAGGGGTTCCCACAACAATGGGGGATAAGGTTTCACTGTAACAGGACTTGGTGGCATCTCAGAATGCCGCCCAGGTAATGTCAAGTTCCTGGCTGGCCCAGTTGGTGAACCACACAGCGGCGGGCCCTGTAAGGCGGCCAGATGCCGTGGCAACCCACATGGACTCCGGGACCTGACAGATGCAAAGGCGGGTTTCAGTAGATTGGAGCCAACTGACAATGTTGGCCCCCTCTACGCCGCCAGAGAAGGATTCTAGCTGAAGGTTGAGCATGTGCTGAGAGAGGTCTGACTGGGGCGGGGTGACACTGGCGTCCTGCGGCCTGAGGCAGAGCCAATTGTACATGCTGGTGAGAACTAACTGGTCTTGATAGATGATGTACCCGTTGGGGATGTCCCCCTTGGGGATTGGCAGGAAGGTCTCTTGTTGGGGAGTAGCCATACAGCCTGTACTCTGTCCTTTCTTGGGGGGATTTTGTTCTAGGTAGGTCAAAAACCTACTGCTGCTACCACTGTTGCAACTGAACCAATGAGGATTCAGTATTTGGAATTGGGGAAGACAACAGTCCAATAGAAAGGACAGAATAATAAGAATAAGGTATTATTTATTGTAAAATATTGTGATTAATATACTATATGGGGAAAGCCACAAGGCCACAAGGGGGTGGCATAGTGAGAAGTTCCATGTAAGGTTTGAAGCCAAGGAATAACTTGTGCGGGAATCAGCAAGTCAAATTGGCAGCGCTCCTAATTAGGATGAAGTACCCACCATTTGATATTGCCATCAGATTAATCCATAATGTTAGATACGTCAGCAGGCAAGTCTGAAAACTTGGTTGCAACATTGTTACCAACTTAAGATTGTGGGGCTTTAAATGCTGCAGGGCCTTTATAGCCAGATCAGATGTCCAGAGGTGAGAGGATGTTGGGATCACCTGGACAAGGTATCATTTTAGCATCTGGGTTATAAGATGATTGGGGGCTCACAAGAGTGCTCCCCCTTCTCAGCAGTTACTTGCTCCCAGCCCTCAGTGTTCAAATGGGCCCCACAAGTCTTATCCTCACATACAAAGTGCTTGCTCTTGGTGGCGCGCTTTTGATTATTACAGTTAAAAATGTAATTGTCAGTGACATAGCCAGGGCCACCCTTTAATGACATGATGGGGAAAAATTGGGGGAAGCACTTGGGGACTTTGAACTCTCCATCCACATTGTAGATATTGTAGATGGCCAGTGGATCCCAAGCCACGTGACCAGAAGCTTTGAACTTCTTGAAATATTCCTCAGGCTCATCCTGGGGGTCAGATGAGGGAGGGGGAATAGCCATCAGGAGGAGGAGGGGAAGGGTTCTTTGAGGCCTACTTGGACGCCTCCTTTTTCTTACCAGAAGAAGAGGTGGGATCCTTGGCAGCCTTTGACTTCTTGGTATGGCACTCCTTGGTAGGTTCAGAGTCAGCCTCTGACTTGTAAAAAGAGTGGTCAGTGAGGGAGTCATCACTTTTATTTGAGGAATTGGGGGAGGAAGTTGAAGATGAGGGTGGAGGGGGGAGTGGGAGGAGATGGGGTGGGGGGAGATGGAGACTTTGCCTTTGCAGGCTTCTTGACACGCTTGGGGGTGGTGGCTGGTTCCTTGGAGCCCTTGGAGGCTTGGCGCTTGGTAGGCTTGTTGGATTTGGATGATCTTGGCTAAAGAAAAGTTTGGTTTTATAAATAAAACATTATGGAAGATATAAACACAGAGGTAAAGCAAAATAAAAGTTAAATAAAAATTATGCAAATAAAGCTTTATTTATCAAGAAAAAACATAACAAAGTAAATAGAAGCAAAATAGGAACTCAAAGTATAGATATAAAGGTTAAAACATAGAAAATAAGTGAATTTATGATGAAGCATCAAAGAGTTAGATTCAGCATAACATCTTAGTGCTAAATTAATGTAAAAGTATAGTTAAAAATAATCAAAAAATATAAAAATTATATGGAGAGTAGCAGGAAAAGTAGTAGATCATAATTGCAAAAAATAAATAAATTAATATGTGGAAATTTTTATTGGGAGTTGAAAATTTAAACATGGTAAAGTGTTTTTTTGGCACTGTTAATCATCTGGGAAAAGCTGAATTCTCACTTTCAAGTATGCTAGAGTCAAACAGAAAAATCAAATTCACTGTTTTTTACATATAAAACTTACTTAAATTTAAAACGGGTTCAAAAGTTAATCCAAAACAAGGCAGTTTCATATGCTCAAAAATAAAAAATACAACATAAGTTAAAAAAGTAAATAAATGGGAATGTGTTTATTAGTGTTTAATTTATGCTGTGAGGAGCTGGGAGTGACTTATTTACCATAGTGTTGGTTAAAAAGCTAATAAGCTCTCTGTACTAATCCCCAAGTTAAAGTGCTGAGCGGCGCTCATAGTGCGTCACATTTAATTTAGCCTTAATTCCAAGCCTTTGATTAGTTAAATCTGAAACCAATTGGGTGGCAAGTGGATAGAGCCAAACAGAGGGGGAGTCAAGTTTCTGTTTTTTATAAAGTACATATGAACTCTCTTAATAAATTGGGCTTAATTTATGTGGCACCACTTAATTCACAAACCCAGGAATGACATAATGTAAAACAAGTGGCATATTTTATTAATGTCTATACCACTAAATCCAGTATAGTGGTGCTTGGGAGCCTAATTGACAACTATGGACATTAATAATAAAAATATAATAGTAAATAACAAATTTTATATAAGCACATAAGTATTTTATTAATAAAATTAAAATTTGGCTTAAAAAGTGTCAAACTGGTCACTTTTTGTTTTAGAGTGTCAAACACAGGTTTTTTCATTTCTATTAGTAAATTTACTTATAAATTGCCCCTTAAATTGGTATTTTAGCTAACCAAATTATTAAACAGAGTCAATTTCAAGTAAATTTAACCTTGTTGTTTGGTTTCAAACCCCTAAACTACTAATAAAAATTAGCTTAAAATCAGTTAAGCCAAAAATACTAATAGATTCACATATGCAGCACTCAACTCCCTGGTACTTGACACTTTGTCGAGTACCAGGGAGTTGAACTTACCACAGTTGCCTTGCCCTTAGAGTTTCTCTTTTCTGTTTTCATCTGCTCTGGCTCCTTCTCATTTAATCAATCTCTTATAAATTCACAGTGTATTTTATGCAAACTGTTTTCTTCTTTCTCTATTATCTTTTTATATTATTTATCTTAATCTTTTATAATTTCTTTTTATCATTTTTTCCTTAATTCTTTCTCTGCTTATTTCTTCATCAATCTTATTTTCAACTGTCCAAGTTCATTTTTCCCTGCTCTTTCTTTTACTTCAGATAGCTCTTCTCAGCCAGCTTCCATTATTTTTGCCAGTTCTTATCTGTGATCTTTCAGTCCTTGTGCTAGTCCTGTTTCATGATCTTCCAGTCCTGCTCTATGACCTTTCAGTCCTTTAAATAGTCCTGCTCTATGATCTTTCAGTTCTGCTCTAGTCCTTATCCATCTGCACTATAAACCACAAAGGTTCTGTCCTTCTATATTGAACCACCAAGGCTTCATCCTCCACTATGAAATTCTCCATGAACCACCAAGGTTTCATCCTTCTCTGCAGTCCCCGTTACTAACACCTCAGACTCAGGCAATAAGTCTCCTCAAGTGAGTTAGCGTTTGACTGGGCCCCCATAAGTGACCACCACT
This sequence comes from Entomophthora muscae, assembly GCA_014839935.2. Classification (NCBI taxonomy): domain Eukaryota; kingdom Fungi; phylum Entomophthoromycota; class Entomophthoromycetes; order Entomophthorales; family Entomophthoraceae; genus Entomophthora; species Entomophthora muscae. The sequence continues at coordinate 42,341 of QTSX02001481.1, forward strand.
ATAGGCCATCAACCACAGACAATTCTCATGTCTGTGAAATTGTTTTACTCACTCAAGTGGTTAGTCCTGAGCTTTCAGCCACAAAGTAACCAATTTTTCTTCCCAGAGACCTTTTTATTATCAGGGTCTTCAGCTGCTTCCCCAGGCAGCTACCCTGATAACGTCTCTAGGCATATCCATGCCCCTCTGGTGGCTTCAAGACTTCCTAAAAGCCTCCAGGAAGACACAGAAAAGGAAATCTTACCAATCCACTTGGTAAAGCTCCCCACTTGCAGACCTCCTTCAAGTGGTCAAAGAATCTTAAGAGCTACCTCAGCTCATCCTTTCCCTAGTAGCCTATTGTTACCTACTGGGGTGGGATCTCATTCTCTCCTGGTAGCCTATGTTACCTACTAGGTTTGTACACCATCCAGCCCTGGTAGCCATAAGTTACCTACCAGGCTGCAACATCCTTCAGCTCTAGCAACCACTTGTTATCTACTAGACTGAAACATTCTCTACATCTAGTAGTCACCAGTTACCTACTAGGCATTTACCTGCCCTAAAGCCACTATACTTCTCAAACTTTAAGAATAGGGTCTTTATTGTGGCCAAATCTGCCCTTGCCTGCACAACTGCTTCCATGTGGACCATTAAAGCCATTCTGAAGGCAGAAACTTTGGGAACAAGGCGCTATAAGTAAGGGGCTGGCTAAAAAGTTGACAGGGTCTTTCAGAAATCTTTTGGTTGCAAGCAGGATTTTTGTTGAGTGCTTGATCTACATCTTGATAATTGCATTTCTGGTTGGTTTGGAGTAAAAAAATGTCTTCTAAAGTGTTAAGAAGTCATTTCTGAAGGAGTAGCTGGCAAAAAGAACTCTAAAATGGTGGCAAATCAGAAGGTTTCTAAGGGGGTCTTCCTTCTGTTAATAAAGACTATCTTGACCCCTATTTCCCTTTTTTGTGACAGAGAACTTCACTAGTGATAATTATTTTGGAGCTGGTCAAGAAGATTATAAGATGCAGATATCTAGTCTGTTTACTAATAGAAAACTACTGGTTGAGGAATGAGTAAAGCAATGCAAATAACCTTGAGATCCAGGATATTGTTTTACTAAAGATTATCATGCAAACAACTTCCTAGATGATGGAGCTGCTTTGGTAGCCCATGAATTGCTGTAAAATAAGTTTCCCCCCAGTTATCAATTACAAGTGATAATTAGGGGGCATAGTGTAAATTAACTGCCCCCTTTGGCTTTGGATAGGACTGTCTTTCCTTGTCGCACAAAAAGACCGCTCAAAGTCCAGCAAAACCACTTGATTCACTCAATGATTTAGCTCACACTGTGGATGAAAGATTTGTGTTGGCATACCCCATAGAACCCCCGGCTTTGGTTGCCCTGGCTTGGGAAGAAACACTGGTTAATTTGGACTATTTAGTAGCTTGGTATTGTCCTCTCTTAAAAACAATCAGGAACACCCAATCAAATGGGGCCACATCTATGACCAGAGAGTTAAATGAACCTGAGCTAGTTGAGGTGTCCTCCAGCCAATCAGGTGGATCCGCGGAAATTACCCTGAAGCTTTCCAGCACCCCTGGCTTTGGACAGCAAATTTTATCACCCAGCCAACCAAATGCAAGCCAACTTAGTCATGTGACCACCCCCAACAACCCACTCCCTTTTAACAATGCCAGGGGATTTTGGGTCCCCTGCTTGTCAATTCTCAAATTTATTAAAGTTTTGGTTGTTGCATTTCATTTTGATCATTTTTGTTTGGGCTGAAACTGAGTTTTGAGTCCTTGTCATCTATAAAATTAAAGTGTTAGTCATTTTCTTAAAACTTACCTTTCCTCAACCCGCTTCAAACCCGGCACCTCTCCAGACATCCTTGGAAGATGTGTTAGTGTATAGGCACTGCTTTTTGTTGCTTTTGCTTTTAAAACCCGCTCTTGAACATGAAATTTTAATTGATTTTCAATATAATTACTATTGTTATCTTGAACTTTCTTTAATTTACCTATTTTTTGAACCCGCTTTCATTTTCCCTGTCCAAAGACACCCGAGCTCACAACCAAGCTTCCTGAGCCATAGCTGCTGCTCCTCCTTGGCTTTTTCTTGTGGCTGCCCTTGTTGGATCAATTTTTATTGCATAAAATTTAAAAATCCCACCAATCTCCCTCAAATTTTGCAGAGATTATTATTATGATACTCCCTGTCCTAAAATTTGTTGTGTTTTCTTTGGCCCTGTTTGTGTTGCTCTTATGGTTGACTTTGCCAGACTTATGGTCTAAAATCACCTCTTCTGCTCGGCTTGTGAGCAAGGACCCCTCTAGCCTCCTAAATCTTCTGAATGGTCTTCTGTTCTCTGAGGAGGCCGTGGTGAAGAGTTTGACTTGTGATGACCTGGATTTGGATAATTTCAACCATTCCCCCTTTGCTCCTACAAGTGAGGGGCTGCCTATGCCCTCCTTTCCTAATTTGTGGAAGAGGGATTTGGTGCCCCTGCGCACTCCTGTGTTGTCTCCTCCCACCCCCACTTGTATGCCCTGGTTGCTCACTGGGTTGGTGCTGATGGGACTGAATGCATATTTCCTTCAGCTATCCCCCGTGTCCTCCCTGTGGTCCCCCCCTTTGAGCGGCCGTCCCAGTCCTCCACTGGGCGGCATCCTGGTGGTTTGTCTCACTGGGATGGGAGCCAAACCTAGTTAGTTTAGCCCCCCTCTCTCACACATAGTGGGTCCCTTTTGGAGCTTTCAGATAATTCACTTTTGTCTTTTTCATAAAAAAATATCCCTGAGGATGTCACCTCAACCCAGCTGGTCCCTGGCTTTGACCTAGGACACACCTTGATGATCTTCTAAGAGCAGGAGCGCCACACAAGCCTTTGGGGTATGTGTCAGGGCAAAAAAATGCTTCAAGTTCTTTTCCCAAGTCTATTTTGGGATGTTCTTGGGAAGTTTGGCTCTTAGCTGGGGCTTGTATAACCACCTCATTTGACAAATGACAATTGGTGCCCCATTACTTTTTGGGGCTTTGGCCTGGGCCCCTGTTCTGATTGGTTCCCATGGGCCCCCAGCTGTGATTGGCTAGATCCCTGGGACCATTGGGGGGTTGGCTGGACAGCGGCTGACTAGATGGTGGGACTGGCTTGTGGGTGGCTTTTTGGTGGTAGCAGACGGCTGGCCCGCGGCTGTATTTAGTCAAATGCAATCCCTTATAAGTTTCATTTTCCCCTTTGAATCCCCAAAAATTGAAATTTCTCTTATTGTTGAAAGCTGTTGCTGGTATTGTTGATCAATTATGGCAGTATTCTCTTTTAAACCCCATATTGGGAGTAAGGTTTTTTGTGGTACTCTACTATCCTCCATGTCAGGAATATTCCTGACAACTTCTCTGTCAAGTATCAAATCCCTGAGGTCAAAAAATATGTAAATTGAGCCATAATATAACAGAAACAATCTGAAAGAATTTTAATTGGCCCAACATTCCATGATTCAAGAAGTTGGGGGGGGGAAATGTCACTGAATGAGCCTGTGATGACTACAGTTTAAGTTTTTGCAGGTGTGGGCTAATGTTGGCAGAATAAAGGTTAGCTACCTAATCAATTTGATTAGTGCTGATATTGTTGCTCAGCTAAAATTACTGGTGTTTTCCCAACTATGATGGTTGGTATTTGCTTTTTAGGCATTTTGGGTGCTGATAAGAGAAATACCTATTGGTACTGTGGACAGGTAAAGATATGCCCTGTGATGAATATATCACATATCATCAAAATCAAAAGACCAACTGGGAAAATAATAAAGCTAGATATAAAACCACAATGATTGTAGTTTCTCTGTCCATGTCTTATGGGTAGCTTTAAGGGGAGCTTACTTCTATTGCGCAAGAATGGAGTGCCTAAAACCATCATTGGGAGTAGCTGTATAGAGAGGCAGTTGCTGAACCCAATGGCACAAGATTCTTATAAAGTATATTTGACTAATCTTTAAATAAATCCCAGGCCAACCACTTGGGTGAAAGGGCAAATGAATATCATATGATATTGTCCCAAGATAAGAAGTAGTTATAGGAGAACTGTGGCGCTTTTTCTGTTCCCCAGAGGATACCAATTTGTGTCATGTGTAAATTCACTGCCACCTTTGGCCTTGGATTGAACCTTTTCTCCCTGTCGCACCAAGAAAGGCCCAAAAATAACAACCAAGCCGCTTAATTCCTTAGGGGATTTGGCGCATACTGTGGATGAGAGATTTGTCTTGGCCTTCCCTGTGGATCCCCTGGCTCTGTTGCTCCTCCCTGGGAAGAAACACTGATTAATTTGGATTATTTGTTGGCATGGTGTTGCCCACTTTTTAAAACAACCAGAAATGCCCAATCAAAAGACACCACATCAAAGTCCAGGAAGTCAAAGGAATTTGAAATGTCTGGGATTCCTTCCAGCCAATCAGGTGGAGCCGCAGAAGTTACCTTAGAACTCTCCAGCACCCCTGGCCTTGGCCAGCAAAATCTCTCCTGCGACTAATTAGATGCAATTCAAGTGGTCATGTGATCCAATCCTAAGCAACTCACTCCCTTTTAGCAAAGCAAGGGGACTTTGAGTCCCCTGCTTGTCAATTTTTCAACTTCATTAAATCTGGAAAAAGTTGCTTTAACTTTGTCACTTTATTTTTGCAGACTCTGGTTTGGATTCTTCTTTAATTTTAAAACAAAGTGTTAGTCATTTTTGCTTTAAACCTTACCTTTACATGGTCCCCTTCAAACCTGGTTGCCTCTTTGAAGCCCCTAAGTCTAGGTTTAACACTTAGTTGTTTTGTTAACTGTTTACGCTTTTGATTCCACTGTTTGAACTTAAAATTCAATTTAAAATTTCTTATAAATCTTACTTTTATTTTGAAGTTTTCTCTTGATTTTATTAAATTCAAACCCGCTCTTGCCTACGCACCCACTCAAGCTACCTGAGACCATTGCCAAGGTTTCCAAGTATCCACTACTGTTATACCTGGTTTTTCTTCTTGTGGCTCCCCTACCTACATTATTTTTTATAACATTGAGACTCAAAATCTGCACTCTTAGATTCCAAATTTCTTGGAGTTTGCAATTATGATCCTCCCTGTTTTGAAATTTGTGGTGTTTTCATTGGCTCCTTTTTTTCTTCTTCTCTGGACAACCTCCCCTGATCTATGGTCTCGCATATCCACTTCTGCTTGCCTTGTGGGAGACAATCCCTTGAGCCTCTTGAACCTCCCAAGTGAACTACTCTTTTCTGGGGAAGCTCTAGTCAAGAGCTTGACCTGTGATTATTTGGATTTATGTTCTGATGATCCCTCTTTGCCTGCCCCCGCACTTGAGGAGGTGTCAGTGCCTTATCTTCTCAGGTTGGAAGGGAATGACTTGGACCCTCTTTAAGCACATGTGAAGTTGCATCCTGCCCTCACTTGTACACCCTGGTTGCTCACCAGGTTAATGCTGATGGGGTTGAATGTGTACTTTCCGCACCTGTCCCCTGTGTCCTCCTTTTGGTCCCCTCTCCGAGCGGCCATCCCAGTACTCCACTGGGCAGCATCCTGGTGGTTCATCTCGCCAGGATGAGAGCCAAACTTAGTTAGTTTAGCCCCCTCTCTTGCATCATGGGTTAAAGCCAGGTGATGACTGGGTTGGGGCCACATTCTTTAAGTGACCCAGTTGTAATACTAGAGCATTATACTGGGACTGCAGTCCTGAAAACTCCTTCATTACTTTTCAAACCAACATCCTAGCATCATCTCCGTGAATCATCATGTCTGCCTGTGCTTGTCTTTTTTTTAGGTGTGTATAACTCCTCAAAAAGTAATGTAAAATTACTTCTAAAGACTCTTTTCCTTTTGCTGTAAGCTTTAAACCTCTTTCCAACCTGGCTCATTTTTCACTAGGTGTCTGGCTTTGTGCAAAATTTTACAGAATTGCCTGTACTGCTCTTTCTATCCAATAATTTTTTACTAGATATGGGGAAATATTTAATAATTAAAATACTTTAAAACATTTTAAGGAGTGTGAAAGTCTTTATTTAACAGAAGGAAGATTCTTTTAAAAGCCTTCTTATTTACCACCATTTTACAGTCCTCTTAACCAGATACTTCTTTAGGTATGTCTTGTAAACCCACCAGCTGCTTCTAGCTGTGCTTCAAATAGATTACCTTAAGATTCAAACCAAAGACATGTTTAAACCCAAGATTCAATGTCCAGATATATAAAGACATCCAGTTAAACCCTGATATAGTACCTTGTCTCAGGCTCTTCCCCTTTAGAATATATCTTTTCAAAGCCTAGAATTTTATGTGCTCACACTTTTCTATAATAAAATAAGCTTTCAAACTTACTTTCTCAAAAGCTTAAAGTATTGATTCACTGTTTTCTTGCTTATACTTTAAGATTTTGACTTCCAACCAATTGTATTCATCAGAAAACATTCCCTCAACTCAACCAATGATTGCAGCATTGAAAACCACACCATTTCTGAAGATCCATCACAATTCAACTAGGTAATACATTTCCACCGCTCAAGTTGCTTGAAGTGCTAACACTTTGTGCACTAAAGCGTTAACCAGTTCCCTGTTTCAGCACCAGTATCTCCTGAATTCAACCTTAGCCAATCTTAATATTAGAATATCATTTAAACTGTTATCCCTGATCTTCTTCAACGTTTTTCCCATATCTTTAATCTCATAGTGTTGCAACCAAGTTTCCAGAATTGCCTGCCAATGTATCTTACAATACACAGGGGGCGCTCAACAAGTCGCCCCTTGATGTATCTAACAACATGAACCAATCTGATGACAATGTCAAATTGCGGACACTTTCTCCTAATTAGGAGTGCTACCATTTTGACCTGCTGATACCACACAAGTTATTCCTTGGCTTTGAACCTTACATGGAACATGTCACCCCCTTGTGACCTGGTGGCTTTCCCCATATAGTATATCAATCACAGTATTCTATAATAAACGATACCTTATTCTTATCATTCCTGTCCTTTCTATTGGACTGTTGTCTTCCCCAATTTTAATACTGAATCCTCTTTGGTTCAGTTGCAACAATAGTAAGGTTCAGGGGAAAAGGTTCCACCAAACTGGCTTTGTATCCTGCTCTGATAGCAAAATACCTTCATCTACCAAAGAAAATCACTAAGGAAGCCTCTTTCTTCCAACTTACTCAGTATTCCTTTTTGATTTTTCCATTGTAACAAAACTAAGGCAAAATAGTCTACCTTATGCTATCTCCACAAACCAATTTGGAGAAATGTTGGAACATTTCTCTGAATTATTTCAACCTTATCCTAGCACCTAGCATAGCTATTGAACAACTCATCAAGCCTTTATAGATGGCCTCTATCCTGGCTTTCATTTGGTAGTCCCCATCAGTCAACACCTCAGACTCAGGCAATAAGTCTCCACAAGTGAATCAACTTAGACTTGACCCCTATCAGTGACCTGCACTTTAGGTCATCAGAAGCAAGCATATCTCATGCATTATGGCTTTTTTACTCACCCAAGTGGTTATCTTGAACTTCCAGGTGCAAAGTAACCAACTTTGCTTCCCAGAAACATCCAAATAATTAAGTTCTGTGAATTTTTCTCTAGGACACTACCCTGATGATGGTTCTGAGCTATCTATGCTTACCCAGCAACTTTAATACCTCCTTAAATCTACCCTAAAGTCATAGAAAGAGAAACTTTACCTCCATCCTAGATAAAGTTACCTAACTGTATTCTCAACCCAATTGGGATCAGAATTTCAGTGCTACCTCAGAATAACCATCTCAGGGTATGCAACTTCTCTATCTTTTCAAAACACTAGTAAGGGGCCACTTTACTAACACCTCAAGAAAAAAAACCAAACCCCGACCACCTCATTTAAGTAAAAACCTCAGCTATCACAGCTGGCCAAACAAACAAAACTATAAACTGTTACCTCTATCAGGCAACCATTCTCTACTTGGCTGACATCAGCCCACACCTGCAAAACAGCTCAACATGTGGATCATCACATCACCCCTACCCAACAAATAAGATAAACCATCTAATCTTCTCAGCTGTGCTCACAGCCTGCCTTGGGATTGGGGGCCATCATTCAGCCTTTGACCAGACTAGACTCATGCCTGGTGCCACCAAAGATATGTATTATAAAGAGTAATCACACATAGTCTTTTCTAATATACAATAGTTTTCAAACCTGCTGAGATAAACAAAAAAATCTCAGCCTAAAAACAAATACAGCTCAGTCTAAAAACAAAATCAAAAATTGAGGAATTTATATTAAATCACAATAGATTTGGATCCACTTTGAGTTTGTTTTTAAACTGAGTTCATGTGTTCTAATCTGACTAATATACGTTTATCTCAATAGGTTTGAAAACTACTACATGCTGTGTGGCTATAGAAATTGTAATTCGAGGGTTGGTCAAGGTTTGAAGGCAGATGCTAGGCTTTGAGATCGGAATTTCATTTTGGCTTCATCCAGGGTGCCTCAAAGCTGTACTCGCAGTCGATAATTGTGGTCATCATTAATAAGTGTTTTCAGAGGTATTGATTGCCTTGTCATCTCAATCTTCATTCCACCTTATAGTTTTAAAGGTTCCTATAGCATGGATGTCACAAACAAGGCACCTGAAGTATATGTACGGTATCAATGTAGCTGCACAACCCCCACCGGAATCCATGGGCTCCAACTGCCAGCACATTTCCCTACCCGTATGCTTGCTTCAAGCGATATGGTAGATTGTCTATGCCAACCGCTGGATGAATTTTATTTATGCGATACCTGCAATCTACTCAAATGCCAGAGGTGCATCAAAGAAGATGTATTGTTTCATTATTGCCCTAATTGTCACTTTGAGGTCCAGGGCGCTATTTCCCAGGCAGATAAAATGAAGTATGCTTTTAGATCAATTTCAGTAATTATGAAAGTGAAATATCCATCTTTAGTCCCAAGATCAAACACTGTATATGGATAAATCATTTGAACCAAATTCTACATGCATGTTAAGATTATCTGAAAAGCTCTTAAACTTATCATCATTTCTTTGAAATCACAGCTTTGCCTTTTAACTTTGAGAAGCTGGTTCTTAATTAGCATGTTTAATTGTTCTAGTGTTTTTCTTCTAGTTAAGCATTCCCTACTTGATGATTCATCCCTTCCCACTTTAAAAACGTTTTTAACACTTATTTGATTTCAAAAGGCCATACAAACTATTTCAAGGTTTGCCAAGTAGTGTAGATAAGATATAATTGAAGTTGTGCTTAATATAATACCCTTAGATGTTGGCGTAATTGCCTCTTGTGTCCTGAATGTCAATCTAACCTCACGGTGATGGAAGAGTTAACAATCTCAACAGGAGGAGATAAAGAAGTATCGGTAGATGTTATTGCCGAGCCTGCAGTAAGTGGAGAAGCAGGCTCCAAGAGTCGAAAGTTTCATTATTTCTGCTATGCATGCAAGTACGATTCACGCGAGATGGGTCTCATTTTCGATAAGACGATGTTCTTAGCAAGTATCAAATGTGGCAGCTTTAAATATGCTAACGTTTAAGATGCCGTTGCAGAAATCGAGAAAAACAAGAGCCCGCTATGGAAGGAGCTTTCGGTGCTACAGCTACATTACGACATTGAACACATGGTCCCCCATTTCTTCTCTTTCAACCCAGCTCTCTATGCAATCGAAGGAGTTGAAGGCTTTGATATAAGAGTTGCAGATCTATTCCGACTTCGTGGCCGACCATATCAAAGCCAACTATCTAAGGAAATGGAGGAAGACCCGACTTTGGAAGAAAAGATCCATCAGGAAGAAAAAGATCACCTGCACTATCTCACAACACTTCCTGACGTCAGCTACGCCCCTTCAATCCACAAGCTTGTTGCTTCAGGCCAGTGTGGGGCAAACGACAAACTGGATCGGTTTCCTCAGCGCCAACCTCTCAGGTCTCGGCGAGTCAAGTCATGTCTCACTTGCCAAACTGTACTTTCTAGGCCCAATCCCAAAGTCAACCACTCGCATCGATTTGCCTTTAAATACCCTGGTATTAACTATGTGCCTGCCGTTGCCCTGTTTGAAGTGCCTAAGCTGGTGGCCGACAAGCCCCTCACTGTTGGCCTGCGCTTCACCAATCCATTGTATTACAAGGTTTTTATTAAACTTTCGTCCCCATTGGCGCCTGATTGGTTCGTTCCGTACGAGTCCAATCGGCCCGAGGATGTTCCGCCGGCTGACGGTAAGCTTGCTCCTGGAAGCCTCGACCGCGATCCCTCTGCTCGCTTCCCCCCTGAGTTCAACCACTTAGTAAGTTAACTTTTTGGTGGATACTAACCCCTTTAGCTTGATCTACCCACGCCCAAGTTTTCTGTTGAAGCTTATCGTGAAGGGTGGGAGATGGACGAGGGCCGGGAGATGGATGAGCTCTATGATGGCGATGATGATTTCGACATCGAAGGCGACGAGGAGGAGTTGGCGGCCCTGGCATCGCTTTCATCTCGCCCCAGTCTTTTAAACACTCAGGAAGCACTTCAGTTCGACCCCAAAAATCCCTACAAAGCAATCGTCGATCGTCACGCCAACACTACCGCCATCCTTGTTGCTGTCACGCCCCGCGGTGAATCTGGCACTGAGGTTGTTGTTCCACTTCTATTAACATATACCACTCGATTGCTGCCTCGTGACAAAGAAGGTGCAGATGACGATGCCGCCTCCATCGCTGGCAACCGCCCTACTTCACCTGCTAACGACACCAGTGCTAACCCCTCTACACTCCCAGACCAGTCCGCTGGATGCATCACTACAACCGACTCTGGGCGCGAGTATCACACTCGTCATACCTGGATTTATGTCAAGCTTGGCAATATTGCTTGATATCTGCCTAGCATTACACCCTGCTTCTTAAAAGTTAACCAAAGCAACTTTATATCCCAAGCTTAAATCAACCAAGTATTTAGTCTGTTAAGATGACAACTGCTTAAAAATTTCATGCTTTAAGCAAGCCTTTATGATCTGCCAATCGTGCAGAGTTTCAAATGCAGCTTTATCATAGACCAAAGATCATGTACTTCAGTATATATGTAGAGGCATAACTTATGACATCTAAACTATTGAGAAGTAACTAGTATGCACACTCCTTGGCATGCTGTCAAACATGGGTCGGTGCAGTTTGCTTATCTCAGGGCCTAGAATTTAAAGAACCATATCTCTGTGATATCTCTCATTACTTTGAAGTATCAGTATTAAAGGGCTCTAACTGTTAGTCTGGTAAAAAAACCTTTGATGGCAGTGAGTGTCGTATTTTGGGCCTTGGGGACGTCTTGTGGTTTAATGTCTTAGTTGCTAGCTTGTAGAGTGTGGTTTAAGGCCTAAATACATATTAATACCAGCCTTTTTGACTCTGGAGTCTTTACCTTTTATTTCTAAGGTAACAACTGAATAGAGTTAAAGGCAATGTGTAAAATGTGTAAAAGTATATTTTATTTTGGGAAAGAAGGGAAGTTATATACTGTTATGGCTGCACAATGGCTGCAGAGGTGTTATTAGCACCTGCACCATCGTTTGGAATATTGCACAATCTTCTGGGATCCACCAGGCTCTTGCAGCCATGTTTCTTCCTTTTAGGGCTGATCTGGACAATCCAGCGGGAAGAGTAAGTGTGCATTACTCTGGAGTGAGCTGCAGTTACAGCTACCCATTGTGGCAATCACTATTAGTTCCCGAACCCAATCCATCAGGATCTAATGGGTTGGCCAGAAGATCTTGACATCTGAATTCCAATTGGGAATGCAAATCTGTTGGATCTGACAGATTTGAGTTTCAGGACTCAAGGGCTCCCAACTTTGATCCATTTAAACTATAGTCTAAGAGAAGTCCTTTATTTATTATTCAGACCAAGAATGATCATGATGAGGAAAAAGATAACTAGATTCTTTTTATACCATTTGCATTGGTCTTTGAGATTCTTCCAGATTATTCCTGAAAATCCTTGTCTCTCTATCTGGGGGATCATGCTAAAAGTTTGAGACATCAGCTGACTAATTCTAATCATATTCCTTTGGCCAGATTCAAACTTTGTGCTTTGCCTCAGTTGGTCATCTAAAAATACTTTGGCAGGATTTTCCTCATCTGGGGCTTTCATTTGAGCGTAAAAACATGCAAAACTGATCACCTAAAGCTGAGATATTATTGGATTTGCCCACTCACTAATTGTTGCTTGTCTTGATTTGAAATCCAATCTCGCGACCATTTCAGGACATGTTGACAGGGGTTTTGAACTCAGCTTTTTAAATCGCCGTAACTTTGATCTAGGGTACCTAGGGATATTATCAAGGTGGCTTTCTGACAGTAAGAGGTAGTTTTATTGATCCAAGCTTTTAAAACATGACTTTTCAAAGCTACCATGCTGTGGCGGGCCATGACATTGAGTGCGCAACTAGAATAGCCTTGACCATCAGGATTAATTCCAATGATAATCTTGATCATTCTAATATGCATCCTAATTTACGGTAGCAAGTTTAATTTCCTTTTATTTAGTGCTGTATCTTTTTGAAGATATTAAAAGGATTCATTAAACAATTTGTAGAATTATTCAAACTTCTGGGACAAAACCAGTAGCAGCTTCCTTAAAATAGTAAAATTGGGTAACTTTATGTTTCATAGTTAAACCCACAATTTCTGGTTAGAGTTGTTCTTAGTAACCAACATCTTCTTTGTGAAATGAGCTAAAAATTTAAGAAAGCTCAAATTATTTGCTTTACAGTAGCTTTTTTGACCAGCTTTTAGATTTTAAAGATCAAGGATAATAAACCATCATCATCAAAGGTATTGGCATTGGACTAACAGTTAGAGCCTATTAAAGCATGTAAGTGCATTGAATTTTTTCAAAAGACTGTCTTAAACCAACACCCCTGTAAGCAACAATGGTACTTTTTACTCCTGAAAATATTATGTATCAGCAACTTTGACTTTATAACCACATTTATTGTGTAACCCCTTAACCTTTTGTATATTTTTCTTACACATTTAAACCTCAATAGCCTAACTGCAATCTTTTACAGAGGCTTTAAGATTTATATTTGCTTCTCCAAGGGTTAAAGCAATACAGGGGCTTCAAATAAATTGAATATTTTAATGTTTAATTAATTGGATCTAATAAATGAAACCCACACACTTGGTCAGTTAAAGAGGTTCAATGGAAGGTTTAGAATCATTGGGCTTTAAAAAGTAAATGCGACAAAAGATATCATCAACTTTGTTGCAACCAAGTCTACTAGTCTACTTGCCACTGTATCTCATAATATACAAGGGGTGTTCACAGAGTCACCCCATGATATTCCTTACATTATGCCCTTATCAACCTACCAAACATAGGACTCACTTATATTTATATATATGGGCCTAAACCAATTTATTTGAGTATCAGCAGACTTCTTAACTTAAAACTCAGAGCTTTGTTAATCTTTACTCCACATATTAGTAAATCACCACCCCCTATGGTAAAGATAGACATTCACTATGTTATTGTTGAGGATCTGGATGCACAAGTATTCTGGCTACTGCCAACTCACTTAACATCCAGTCATCACCCAATTTGGTGCCCTTCCAATATACAGTTTGACATACCAATAATGGCAACCAAGCAATATCACATAGCTGTCCAAGTATCCAGAGGCTTGAACCCATCCCACACATGACCAACCCCTAGGTTTGATCCAACTAAATCTCCACCACAGCCAAATCTATATAAGTCTAAAATATTATCCAATAAAAAATACTTCTCTTCTTTCCTAATTACATATTTGAAGCTTTCTCAAAAGGCGCTCCTTATCACTGGTAGCAGCTACGGTTTTTTGACCACGCCCATGAAAGAGAAAATGACTGACCAAAACCCGCCCACCTTTGCTCACATACTCAACCAGGCCACATTCCAAGAGACCTGGAAAATGTACTTTTGCGCCCACAACATCAACAAAGATATACCTAGTGGATGTACCGTATTCAAAGGTCTGGTCATACCCAAAGCATGCACCAAGATAGCTCAATACAGTTGCTCTCTTCAACCACAAACAAACGCATAACCACCTATCACAGGTGAAGTGACCAACACCAAATACATTGGTATCAACAAGTTCTTTGGTAAAAACAAAGAAAACGTCATCAACTGGCTAGACCACCAGCCACTAAACTCTGCGCCACCACATTCCCCATAAAAAATGGGTCCAGGAAGCCAGCAAGTGCCTGTACAAGGCCACAGCTAACTGGTTTGCCACCTGGGTTGGCTCACAAACTGAAAACCAGCTTGACAACTGGGAAGAGTTCAAAGCGGACATCACGCACAATTTCTGCATCACTGAATCCCTCCAAGACATTGCAATACAGCTGAGAAATCTTCCTCAGAAGACCACTATCACAGCTTACACCAATGAATATGAGGAAATACACCTCAAAATCCAAAACCCAGCGCAAGCTGACAACGTACACACCAGAGCCTCATTCATCAACAGAATGAAACTGTTACAACTGAACCAATGAGAGTTCAGTACTTGGAATTGGGGAAGACAACAGTCCAATAGGAAAGGACAGAATAATAAGAATAAGGTGTTGTTTATTGTAGAATATTGTGATTAATATACCATATGGGGAAAGCCACAAGGCCACAAGGGGGTGGCATAGTGGGAAGTTCCATGTAAGGTTTGGAGCCAAGGAATAACTTGTGCAGGGATCAACAGGTCAAATTGGCAACACTCCTAATTAGGATGAAGTACCCACCATTTGACATTGCCATCAGATTAACCCATAATGTTAGATACGTCAAGGGGCAACTCATCAAGCGCCCCCTGTGCATTGCAAGATATGTTAGCAGGCAAGCCTAGAAACTTGGTTGCAACACCCCCTTGCCCCCTGTTTGTCGTCAGATACCAGGACTGGAGTTTGTGGAGGGTCTGGGAAGGTCCGCACGAATAACCTTTGTGTGGGGATGGCGCGGCAGGGGCGCAAGCGGGCATGGTGAAGCTTCTTGGTGTTTCCTTGGGCATCCTCAAGTTGGTAGGTGTGGTTGTCATAGACTGCAGCTACCTTGAAGGGCCCTAGGTGGTTGGGTTCTAATTTGGCAGAATTGGAATTGAGGGTGTAGACAGGGTCACCTACGGTGTATCTAGCTTCGAGGTGTTTTGTCCCTCCTGCAATCCGCTTGTGTTTGATCTCCCAGGCTTTGGCACGCCATTGGTCTAGGGCGGGCGTTGTCACTAGGGGGGCTTGTCAGGAACTTTGGACCGTAGTTTCCCCTATTTGACCCCGGTCAGGCTGTCAGGTGTTCCAAAGTCCAGGGTGCTAGGGCTGAACCCAGTGCCCCTGTTGATTCTTGCTCGCAGGATCAGTAGGGCGGTGGGAAGATGTTCAGTCCACGCAGTGTTAGGGTGCTCTTGTGAGAGCTTGGCAATCAGTTGAACCAGGGAGCTGTTTAACCGTTCCACACGGCCATTGACTTGCAGATGGTAGGGGGTTGTGACTATATGCTGGAGCGTGTTCTTGACACAGTATGCCTTCACAACGTGTCCAACAAGTTTGGGTCCACCATCTGTGATGAGACGCTTGGGTTGCCCAAAGCGAGCCAAAATCTCTTTGCCAATAAAGCAGGTAATGGTGGTGGCGGTGTGGTTGGTTGTTGCCCACGCCACTGGCCAACAGGTGAAGTAGTCAATAGCAGTGATAATATACTTCTTGCCCAGTCTGTCTTCAGGGAGCGGTCCCACAATGTCAAGAGCCCACTGCTCAAAGGGTTCCATAGCCTTGATGGGTAGGACAGACTTGGGAGGTGCAGGTTTGGACGTATTCTTCTCACACAACACACACATCTTGAGGAGGTCCAAGATGTCTTGCTGCATGTGTGGCCACCAAACCTTGTGTTCCATGATCTCAAAGAGGTTACACCCTCTGATGTGACCCAAGGTTTGGTGGTAGTGCAAGATGGTGTCCCCTCGTTGTGTGGTGGGAATGTAAGGTGTCTTCTCACCTGTCTCTGCCTGGCAGCAGACGTTTCCAGCATCAATGGTGAACTGACTTTTGTTGTCCTTCAGCTTGGAGATGGTGACCAAGTTAAGGCCCTTGTAGCAGGTTGCCTCAGGGCGCAGGTAGAGCATGGGCCAGTCTGGGTCCAAACTGTTGTCCCCAGTGATGGACACCACGCAGAGCCGCAAAAGCGCATCATCTGTGACAAGTTCCTTTCCAGGATTGTATTCAATGCGTAATTGATAGGGGGATAGACGCTCAACCCATCCTGCCTGGCGGCGTGTCAAATGAGACTGTGTGTTGAAGTATTGGAGTGACTACTGGTCCGTCAGAACACAGGGTGGGAAGGTCACACCTTCTAAGTAACAGCGCCACTTCTCAACGCAGTGTACAATGGCTGCCAGCTCTTTATCATGGATGGGGTAACGTTTTTCCAAGTCAGTGAGCTTCCTGGACTCATATGCTACGGGAAGAAAGACACCATTGTCAGTTTCTACCCTTAACACCCCCCTATGGCCCTGTCAGAGGTGTCAGTCTCAAGTTTGTACTGTCAATTTTGGTTGGGAAACTGCATTACTGGTGCTGTTGTGAGCCTTTGCTTCACTGTCTCAAAGGCTTGATCTCTGGCAGGGGTCCAATGGAAGCGCTGTTTGGTATTGAGGAGTTCAGTGAGAGGTGCAATTAGTTCTCCGCAATTGGGGATGAACTTGTGTACATAGGCAACCATGCCCAAGAATGTTTGCACTTGGCCCACATCAGTGGGGGGTGGCATGCTAGTGATTGCCTTGATTTTGGCAGGGTTGGGCTTTATCCCTTGATCAGAGATGGTTTTCCCAAGGAATAGTAACTCCAACTTGAGGAACTCACATTTGGAGGGTTTAGCTTTTAGCTGATTTTTCCAAAGGGTGTCAAGGACAGCACGGAGGTGTTGGAGGTGTGTGGTTTGATCTTGACTGAAGACAATAATGTTGTCAAGGTACACAACCACGCACTTTCCAATCAGTTTCTCAAAGGCTTTGTTCATCAACATGGCAAAGGTGGAGGGAGTGCTGGTCACTCCAAAGTTCATGACACAACACTCAAACAACCTTTAGCGTGTGCGGAAGGCAGTTTTTTGCCTCATCCCCTGGTGCAATGTGGACCTGGTTGTACCCTGTAATGAGATCAATCTTGCTAAAGACCTTTGCACCTGCAAGTGTATCAAAAAGGCTGTCAATCAGCGGCAGGGGGTACTTATTTTTAACTGTCACCTCGTTTAAGGTGTGGTAGTCTGTGACCAGGCAAAGAGACCCATCCTTCTTAGCTACAAAGAAGACAGTTGCCCTGTATGGAGATAGTGAGGGGTAAGTAAAGCCCTTATCAAGTGCGTCCACAAGGTGCTGGCAGAGAGTTTCATCTTCCTTTGGTGTGAGACGGTATAATGGTTGTGCTTTAGGTAACAATCCTTGAAGTTGTACAGTGTGCTGGATCTCCCGGGTGGAGGTAGTTGTTTAAGTGTTTCACTTAATACATCCTTATACTCCTCGAGGAGTGCAGCTAGCGCTGGTGGTGGTGAGGAGGTCAAGGGAGGGACTGCTGATGGTTCAGCACAGATAACTTTGACTGAGCATTGGTTAAAGTCTAGTTTCCCCCCTTTAAGTTGTATGATCCTGTCTTTGTTATCCTAAAAAACACAGTATTGTGGAGTGACTTGCTCATTTCTACAGGGTAAATCTGGAACCCCACCCCATTTCTGTTGAGGGTGATGACAGAGGTATCCCAGTCAATGTAGGGACAGTTATGCCGGAGCCAGTTGAGGCCAGCAATTATGTTGTGGCTGAGACCTGCCATGATTGGCCCAGAGAGCTTAACCTGGAGATTCCCCATTCTTACAGAGAAGGGTACCATCTTGTGGGTGATGACAACTCTGCGGGAGTCAGCTATACGTACTGCTTTGAATCTGCTGGGTACTTGGTCTAATTGTTGGGAGTCAGCAAACGCTTGATCCACCATGGTGTGATCAGCCCCGGTATCTACCAGTAACTTGTGGGTGTTCCCACAGAAACGGAAGGGATAGGACAAGTGTGTTACTTTATTTGAGGAATGAGCAGCTTGTAACTTGGGGTCATTGCTATGGACCTGAAAGACGTCTAGGGTTTTGACCTTGTGAAGATTGTAGTTGCGGGAGTTCTTTGCAAGCAAGGGCTGAGAGGGCGGGCCAGTCGGGGTTGTAAGGCCTCTCATTGTTACAACCCCCAGGCTTTTCCCTGGTCCTCAATTAGCGCTAGCTGGAGCTCCCCCTTGTGGGGACGTTTAGCTGCACTTTCTTGTTGACAAGGTTAGCAACAGCCCACTTGACCTTGGCCATTGTTAGGTGCAGGATGTAGTTGGGGTGGAGCATTGTTGGTGCAGCGGAAGCCCATTGAAGCCTGGTTATTGGCCTCTACAATGGCTTTGTAACAGTCATTGATAGAGGTGCAGCGACTGATGGGGACCCACTTGCAAATATGGGGTTTTAACCCATTAACAATGAGAGTGAGCAACATGGTGTTCCCATCAGTCACAGCTTTGGGGGCGGCAGCAAGGGCTTGTTGCCAAGCAGCAAGATACTTGGGGACAGAACCAGTCTGCTTGATGGCTAAGAGGGGAGTCCCCAAGACAATGGGAGAGAAAGTTTCACTATATTGGGATTTGGCGGCGTCTCAAAATGTCGCCCAGGTGACATCAAACTCCTGGCTGGCCCAGTTGGTGAACCACACAGCGGCGGGCCCTGTAAGGCGTCCAGATGCCGTGGCAACCCACATGGACTCTGGGACCTGATAGATACAAAGGCGTGTTTTGGTGGACTGGAGCCAACTGACAATGTCAGCTCCTTTGACACCGCCAGTGAAGGACTCTAGTTGGAGGTTGAGAATACGTTGAGACAGGTCCAACTGTAGCGGGGTGACGCTAGCGTCACGCTTTCTGAGGCGGAGCCAATTATATACACTGGTAAGAACTAGCTGGTCTTGATAGATGACATAACCTTCAGGAATGTCCCCTCGGGGATTGGAAGGAATGTCTCTTGTTGTGGAGTAGCCATGCGGCCCGTACTCTGTTCTTTCTTGGAGGAATTTTGTTTTTAAAATAGGTCGTAAACCTACTTCTGCTACCACTGTTGCAACTGAACCAATGAGAGTTCAGTACTTGGAATTGGGGAAGACAACAGTCCAATAGGAAAGGAAAGAATAATAAGAATAAGGTGTCGTTTATTGTAGAATATTGTGATTAATATACCATATGGGGAAAGCCACAAGGCCACAAGGGGGTGGCATAGTGGGAAGTTCCATGTAAGGTTTGGAGCCAAGGAATAACTTGTGCAGGGATCAACAGGTCAAATTGGCAACACTCCTAATTAGGATGAAGTACCCATCATTTGACATTGCCATCAGATTAACCCATAATGTTAGATACGTCAAGGGGCGACTCATCAAGCGCCCCCTGTGTACCGTAAGATACGTTAGCAGGCGAGCCTAGAAACTTGGTTGCAACAAAACACTCTGTTGCTGCCCTCATCTGCCCAGAGGCTAATACCTCCATGCCTGCACTCATCACAGAAGCTAAGCGTGCAGAAAAACTTGCAAACATGGAATATGCGGCACGCAACGGCAATTGCTCCTCAAACGGCAATGGCAGAGAAAACTCCAATGGCAACAAACGCCAAAACACCAATCATAGCAACAGCAACTCCAATTGCAACAATGGCAATTGCAGCCAAAGAGCAAACCGCTCCTGTCCCAAGAAAGAAGACACTGCCAAAGTAAACAATGCTAAAACAGCAACCTGCTATGAATCTGTCCCCACATTCTCTGACCTCAAAGGTCTCAAAACAGAGGAACAGGGAAAAGAGGAGGGGGAACAGGCTTAAGTGCCCCTGTCTTCCCCCAAATTGACAAGAAACTGTACCAAGGCACAAACTTTGCTGCTTGCATCCCACATGTCCTGCAATCCTCCATTTTTATGAATTTAAAAATTAAAGATTGCTCACAACTGCTTGTCTACCCATGCACTTATAAATCTCTTAAACATAAAATCCTATTTGACTCTGGTGCACAACACACTATGGTTAGCAAACCATTTGTAACCAAATACAAAATACCAGTTGTCAAATCCAACTTCAAATACGCCAGAATGGCAGATAAATCAAAGGTTTTACTCAAAGGCAAAACAACTCCCTTCAGAAATGACCTTCAAGGCATGCAAACGTCCATCAAAGGACTTGTCATGAACAACATAAACTACAACATTGTAGCAGGCATGAACTGGTTCACCAGAGTGAACCCCAGCATATGTTGGAAAACAAAAACCATGACCATCAAACGCAATGGAGTCAATTTTAATATCCTCAAAGAACCCAACAACCTCATTCTAAGAAACACAGTATTTGTCCAGGTCATAAACCAAGACAATACAGAACGTCTAACCAAATATAGTACCCTCCACATAATGAGGTACACCAAATTCAATAATACACAAACAACCAAAATCCAATGCCCAGAACTTGCAGCACTCCTAAAAAAATATGCTCATGCATTCAAGGAAGAACTCATAAAGTTACCACCCAAACAAGAGATCAAACATGGCATTGACCTATATAAAGCCATGCCTAAACCTGCACCCCTATACAGACTCTCTCCCAGAGAGACCCAAACCCTCAAACCCCATATTGAGGACAATCTAGCAAAAGGATTCATCCCTCCATCAGAATCCCCTTGGGGGCAGCAGTGTTCTTCATAAAGAAAAAATAATGTACTCTTTGTCTAGTAACTGACTACACAGCAGTAAATGCAAGCACAGTAAAAATAAATATCCCCTGCCACTCATAGAGGATCTTTTTGCAAGACTCTCAGGAGCCAAATTTTTCTCCAAAATTGACCTCACCTCAGGTTACAACCAGGTCAAAGTAAAAGAAAAGGAAATACCAAAAACTGTGTTCTGTACACAATTTGGATCCTTTGGATGTAGGGTAATGAACTTTGGGATGACCAACACTCCCACAATGTTTGTCACCATGATGAGCCAAGCGCTAAATGGCCTCTCAAATACATTGTGCTACCTCAACAATATCATCATATTCTCAAAAACAAAAGAGGAAAACCTCACACATGTCTGCAAGACACTCAATTGACTTGCAAAGCACAAACTTTATGCTAAACCAAGTAAGTGCCAATTTATGAAAAAGGAACTCCTGTTCTTGGGCCACATTGTCTCTGACGGTGGCATCAAAGCAGATCCAGATAAAATTAAAGCCATAAATAACATGCAACACCCCACCTCTGTTAAACAAGTTAGATGCTTTCTTGGTATGCTAGCTTACTTAAGGAAATCCATCAAAGACTGTGGGAAACTCACTGCACCAATCAATGACTTAACCAAGGGTAATGCCAAAAAGAAATTCATCTAGACACCAGAATGCAACAAGAATTTCCAACTATTAAAACAAGCTTTGATTGAAGTACTAATCTTGCAATACCCTAATAACAACAGGTGCTACAAGTTTGAGTTGGATGCCAGTGACACCGCCATTGGCACAGTCCTACACATCTGCCAGCCAGGGCAGCAAGACTTCCTGCCAGTATGTTACAAAAGTAGAAAACTAACCAACACTGAGCAGAAATACCCAATACATGATAAGGAATTGCTATCAATATATCACACATGCAAGAAATGGAGATGTTACTTAGAAGGACATTTAAACGTACAAGCACTAACTGACCATAAATCCTTAATATATTTCCAAACCCAGAACGCATTTGCACGGCAACAAGCCAAATGGATGTCCCTGCTGGAGTAGCTTAATTTGGACATCCAATAAAAAAGGGGGGCAGAGCTGGTCACAGCTGATGCTCTCTCTAGACTATGTCAGCCTAGAGAGGATCACCCTGACCACCTGGACCCTGACTGACCAAACCTGTACAACACTGAGTATAAAACCAAAGAGAAAGACCCCTCAACACACCAACTAACCCACAATACATTAGTAAGGAACAAAAAGTATTTCCAAGTATCAAATGGCATGGTATACCAAATCATTAATGACAAACATGTCCCGTACATCCCACTTGCACAAAGAGTTGACACCATACTAAGACATCACCGCCTACTAGGACATACAAAGGCTAACAACCTATACCTCACGCTAAAAGAGATAGTATGGTGGCCCAATCTCAAACAAGTAATAATTGATGTTCTAAAAAGTGCACAGTGTGCAAGAAATACACCAGCACAAAGGCTCCCCAGCCAACAGTCAACCCAGTACCTGACCCTGGACCACTCAAGGTTTAGGGACTAGATGTAGTGGGCCCCTTCCCAGAAACAAAGACAAACCAAAGTTTCCTAATTGTAGCCATCAACTTCGCCATACACTGGCCCATCTGCTAGGCAAAAAAGGACCACAAAGCAGAAACCATAAACCAATTCATTAACAAAGCAATTATAGCCAACTACGGCACCCCAGACTACATCATAACTGATGGAGCAACCGAGTTATCAGGTCATGTAGTAAACAACAACTTAAAATCCAAAAACATTAAACATTCCACAACCTTGCCCTACAGGCCACATGCCAACGGCAGAGTTGAACGCCTAAACAGCAGCCTTATCAGGACCCTAGAGAAAATAATGGATGGCAAAGCCAAAGAAACATGGCCACTATACGTGAAACATGAATTACTAGTATCCCAAGTCCGCACCAATCAAGGAACAGGCTATTCACCATTTGAGCTAACCTACAGATACAAACCAGAAATAATTACCCGCAACAAGCAGCCATATGTAAAGATCCCCCCAGGGAAACCCCCCACAGTAGAACAAGTACTGAATCTACAACACATCCTCCTCAAAGCTAAAATAGCAGAAATAAAGAGGCTCAAAACACAAAAGGTAACCTCCACAGAGGAATCCTTTCCCATTGACTCCCCTGTCTGGGTTCTAGCTGGAAACAGAAAGAAGCTAGACTCAGTACACAGAGTACCAGGAAGAATAATCAAGTACAGACCAGACCAAAACACCTATCTAGTGAAATTCCAAGGTGCCAAAAATCCTGTCGTCAAGAAATACCACAGAACCCGTCTCTGCCTTAACAAAGGAGAACATTCAACCAGACTGGTACCAACTAGCAAACAACTACAGGAACATCAGGCGGCAGCTGTTAAAACAAAGCCCCCTCCTGATGCACTATAGTAACCCCTTAAGGGGGGTCAAGGGTCTGGATGTACAAGCATTCTGGCTACTGCTAACTCACTTAACATCCAGTCATTGCCTGATTTAGTGCCCTTCCAATATACAGTTTGACATACCAAGAATGGCAACCAAGCAATATGACATGACTGTCCAAGTATCCAGTGGCTCAAACCCATCTCACACATGACCAACCCCTAGGTTCAATCCAACTAAATCTATATAATTCTAAAATATTATTCAATAAAATATACTTCTCTTCTTTCTTAATTCCATATTTGAAGCTTTCCCAAAAGGTGCTCCTTATCATTATAAGTATATATATCTCTATCCCAATAAATAATATCTTTTTTTAACAAATCCATTTCTGTCTTCTCTTGGACTGTTGCCTTCCCCCAATCTATTCAAGCACTGAGCCAAGATTAATTCAGTTGCAATAATTTTTAAATCAAATCAAATAAACAGCCAAAGGCCTTTAAAACATATTTTGTAAACTAGCTTCCACATGCCCTCATATCTTTTAAAAATATAAAAAAGTTTAGGCTCTAAAAAAGAAATTTCTAATACCCAGGGGAAAATTCATTTGGTATCATTTAGAAAACCTGTCAATATCCAGAAATTATATATAATAAAAGGTATCAATGATAACTTAAGTAGATATAGCTATCAGTATAAAGATGAAAACCTAGCATAAGAAAATAGTATTTATATCACACATGCAAGCCTTTATACTCAAGGTATAAAGTCTTCACAACATACATGATGCTTACAATAAGAAAGACGTAAAGTTTTGGCAACATTTTTGAAGGCTGACTTGTATCAAAGTCAAAAGATCCTGCCCTGGTGGAGTAGTTGAAATGGTTATTGTGCTTTCCAGAGCTGTTAAGGTAGACAAACCAAAGCCATCCCAGAGCAAATGAAATCCATGAAGTCAATGAAACAATAATGGTGCAAGTTTGTTTTAGCAGGATTAAATATTAAGCACCAGCCAGCATTTGTATCATTAAAAATCAACTACATCAATCATAAGGTAAAAGCACAGATGCACCCAAATCCAATATTACAGAAATGAGTAAAAAATGAATCAGATATGTGAAACAATATTCCAATTCCAAAATGAACATGGATAAAATTAAGCATAAGGAAAGCTTACTAAGAACACAGAACCATTGAACAGAACAGGCACAATTTTTGGGCATGTGGTAAATTCAACCAATCATAAAACCTTTATTTGGTGGTTAATTTTGATCAAAAACATAATTAAAATGGGAATTGAAATATCCACAGCTAATTCAAGGAAATTTATTTAGGGCTTGAGGGGATCAGATATCTTATCTTCAGCTGCCTAATCAGATCAACAAGGATCTGTTAGATCTCTTTTGCAGAGCCCAACCTGTACCAAAACTATGAAAAAAATATCCCTCTTAATTTTCTTAAAGATTTATTACAGGTACAAGATGAAGCTTTCAAGCAATAGCTAGATTGCCCTTGTTGATGCTCAATATCAAGAGCTTATGATTGTTAGCAGCCTAGAGTGTGGGGCTAGTACTTCTGCTACATACACCCAGTACCTTAATCTCCCAGGAAATAAGAGAGGAATTTTCTTTCATTGAAATTGGTCACTAATTGTTTGAACATCACCTAGAGAACACCCCTGATCAGGGCAATATCTAGGCCCTTGCACAGAAAAGCATTGAAAGTAATTTGTCTCCAGCTAACAGGACCTGGGTAGACCCAATAAAACATATCAATCTGCATATGCTTTGTCTCAAGAGGCCAACTCAGGTACACCATCAAAGAAAGGCCAAAAAGTTGGAACCAGCCAGGAAATCATGGCCATGAATGTAGGCGGGCTGAAGTTTCAGATAATTGCTGAACAACTTGGATTCACCAGAGCAACCATCTTGAGGGAGCTTTATGAGGTACACAAGCAAGAAAAAATTGTCAAGGTGAATTATGTACATACCAAAAAGGCTTCCAGGTGTGCAGATGAATACATACTCAGGCTGCTACTCTTGCAAAATGACTCATACCTCAAGCTCACCCATATCATATACTAATTAGGATATTATAGTATTTGGTTATCTAAGTGGATTGTTCAAGTCTGGATGCAGAGTGGTGTTATCTTAGAGCAAATTTTCTTCAATCATCATTGGGATGAGTGAATTGAGCCTGCAAATATACTATATATTCCCAAATCAGTGATGTTGTCTAGACAAATTCTCACAACAAATAGTGATGACATAACTTTTTATCCTATTATAAACTGGCTGTAACACATCAGTACTATAGACTCTAAAAGTACAATGATGATTCAAGTGGTAAAATAGAATTGCATACCAATGTTTTGGTGAAGTTTTGGAAGTTTCTCCCAAAAGTGTTCTATTTTATGGGACTTCAGCCAATTATGTTGACAGGTACAGATGCATGCCTACCCTGGATGCAGCACTGGAGATATGTAATTCAACAGAGGCCAACTACATAGTCTATCAGAGCTATCAGTTAGAATAGAACTAAATTATAAAGGGAGCTGTATGAGAGGCAGTATTTCCGTGCTCTATAGCCTTCAGGCCATGCATACTATAGTCTTGCTGATATTGAATTCTATTGTATGGGCAGTATAGCTAGAGCCAGGGATCAAAAGACAATGTTGTCCTACATCTGGATCTAGATGACTGCAATGGTCTGTTATCTAAAAACATGATCTCTAATCTTCTCTCTGAGTCAGTATTTTATGCATTGGATACAGGGAATGGCCACCACAACCCTTCCCTTCCCCCTTATAACTCTACACTATGTATGCCTGCCCCACTAATGACAGAAAGGCATTAGACAGTGTTTCATAGTGCAGCAAGTGTTGCTGATGATGCAGGTTTAGCCCCCTCTTTACATACCCAGAACCCACAAAACTCACACCATCCCATCCCCCCTAATTAATTATATCAGCCATGCTTAAAAACAAGGCTTATGCACCTGGTCACTGAGGTAATTAAAGAGTTAGACTACCCTTTGACTACATTTAGAATCCCTGCTGTTCACCAACTTTTTATTCATGTTTAGCTAACAAAATGTATTTCTGGGGAGGCAACTTTTGGGGAAGCTTCAGATAATAGTTTGGAGAGGAATGATATTATTGTTTGATGATTTAGGCCTTTATAGCTTGAGAGATTGTGGCATATACCTAGCAGAAATCTGTGGTTGGCATCAGGTGACATGACTTGGATCAGAATGGGTGTATACCTGGATAAGTTGGGTGAAAATTTGTTGGATACCAGAAGGGCAAATGTTGGATCAGTTGCTTTGATATCAAATCAAGTATAGTATTGGTTGCTAAAATAGGTTGGCGGCAGCTGAACCATTCTGATATCCAGTTCTTTGACAGTAAAACAACTTGAAGTTTGATAAAAATTAAGAAAAAGCAGGATAATGCAGTGGGACTGGTTACAGTAAGTTTAGAAGCTTATTTTTTATAGGAAAGTGAGAGTGCAGATAGTTTAAGCTTTTGAAAGAACCAGCCTAAAGAAGATTAGCCTAAGACAAGGGAAATCTATATAAAAACAGTTGACTGAACAGGTGCTAGAGGCAGACTTTCATTAAGATATCTTAAGTTTGAACATGTCCTTAGGTTTCAGACTTGGATGTATTTCCCCCTAAGCAGTGAAGCTGGTCCAGGTAATTTCCCAAGTAGTAGTTAACCCCAAAAGTCTGCAAGCGGTTGCATTTCAGAAGATTTACAAAATAGTTTTCCTTCTGTTAATAAAGGATTGTACAACTCCTACCCAGCTTTACAGTGTTAAAATTATGAATTTCCCCCATATCCCTTATTAATGTTGGGCAAGAAGAACAGTATATGCAGCAGTGCAGAAAGGTTTCTAGAATTCAAACCTCCCAGTGATGAGTGGACCAGAATGTCAAGAGGACTCTCATTAACCCCAAGAGGAAAGGACTTCCTAGAAAAGGGTTTATAAACCTTTTTAAAGAGCTATACATCTTTCAGAAGGACTGACTTAGGCAGATGTCATGGTTAATGCAGCAGACACCAGAATGCTAGTGGAAAAAAGTTTGTAGGACTCCAAGCTAGGTACAAGGCGCTTGGAGTGAAGAACTGTCACTTGAAGAATGACACCCTGACCCAGTTGGTCCCTGGCTTTGATCCAGGACACCTTATGGCTACCTTCAAGAATCAGGAGCACCACATGATCCCTTTTATGGAAGTCATGTGACCTTGGGCTACTTCAAAAGATCTAATAAGACTAGCTCCAGTTATTTAGTAGGCCTTTCAGGCAAAAGCCTTCTCATCAATATGAGGTTCTCCTGATACTGAACCCAGTTGTGACACTCAGTTTAATTTTTTAATAAATTTGATTTTAATTTTTCTATTTTTAACTAGTTCTGAATTTTTCAGGAACACCACTATTACAATCAGCACTAAGAATATACTATTTCCTATAGCAAACTAGCTTCAGACAATAATTTTGTCTTATACTAGCATAAAGTTAATTTTCTGATTTATTGGCTTTTTGATGATAATTAATAAGCCACAAAGCCATCCTCTTAATTTTGCTGGCATCAATTTTATACATGGTACTTTTTATAGCCAATTTTATGCTACTGTTTTCCAAGGTACTTCTTTGCCTGGGCTACCAGTCTTCCTTGGTACAATCCTTTCTTTGCATCACAATAAAAGTATTGTTTTTGTAGAATTTAACATGCTTTGCTTTAATTTTTAATGATCATACATGTTATTAAAATGTATACTGGCTTATTATGTATATAGTTTTGGATATCAAAGTTAGTGCTGACTGCACCTGGGTACTTCTTGTTCCCTTCAATTTTTTGGACTTCACATTTGTTGAGAATTTTGACCAAGCAATGATGCCAATTATGACAGAGCCCACGGATTGGGACTGTTACAACCAAATCCATAAATTAGTAGTACAAAATACAATGATACTAATTATGACAGAGCTCGCAGATATGAATTGTAGCTACCAAATTACATAAATTGGTAGTATAAACTATATGCATATTGGATCAGCAGTAGTCTGCTGACCTGAGCCTTAAACTAGCCAATTATAAGCGCCGCCGCGGCACTTTAAAAACACACAAGCGCCGCGGTGCCGCTTAGCAATTGGATTAGGCGCCAAAGCACTGAACTACTTTTACGTCAAGTGCTGTCGCGCCAACTGAAAATTATTGCAAGCATCACCTGGCAAATATTGTAGGCGCCAAGGTGCCGCTTTACTTTTACATCGAGCACTGGGTTTGATTCCCCATAATCTTGAATTCCCATATTTATCACACTAATAAGCATTAAGCTTGCAGTATGCCAGAGAAGTAGGAAATGATCCTGAAGTACTAAATTATTCCATGCCAGCAAGGATCACCTGTACTGGGTGAAGATGAAAATATTCTATTGGTTGACGTGTGATAAGCGCCAAACCTAGATTAATAATTACCCAAATTAGGGGTGTGTTAGAATGTCCTAGAAGACATTGCTAGCAGCCCAGAGATTACCCTTGCAGAAGGTATAATAAGAATTAATTGTTTACAATAAATACATCTTTGAACCATCTTTATTTTATCCTTAATCTGGTTGACCTTTATCCTAATCCTTAAGTGCTTCTGTGCGATCAGAAGCCATTGCTGGGCAATAATCATGGTTCTGTTCAATCCTGGCTCTTCTGATACAATACTACTCATATCCTCACATATGACTGTATTCTGGCAAATGTCCTGTGCCCTATAATCTCAAATAATTGTGGCGCTGTAATGCAAAAAGCGTGACAACAGGTCTTCCTGTTCCACCAAGCATCTAAATTAATCCATCAATTTTAATACAATAGATATCGAGAGCTACATTTTTTTATAAAAGCCTTGCTGCTTAGTCACATCAATCACCTTGGCCTTGGCACTTATTGGTGGCTCTTTTACATAGGGTGCCACAATGCAGGAATAATGCTGACGAAACATCATCAACCTATAGATTTCAAGTTAAGCAGTCTTTTATTCAACCCTCAATGTAGTGAAGCAGTAAGAGGCTTGAATGCCACCGACTTTATTCCACGTGTGGCATTTGAATAAGGTGTCTGAACCCTAATTTTTATGGCAAAGTGGCTCCTGGGAACAGTCCACCAATTACTATATATTTCTTATAATAAAAATCCTTTTAAACAACTCTATGCTAATTGGATCAAGATTTATAAGCGCTAAGCATTTCTAATAAACTAAATTAACTTGAAGGTTCACAGCTTATCCAAGTTGAAAGCTCTATGCTTCGTTTTCAAAAACATATTTAATTGAAATATTATATAGAATGGGCTGATAAAGTTAATTGGAGCATATTAAGCTATAAGTTGAGATTAAAGTATGATTTGCTATATTACAGAATAATAGCAAAATAACAAATGAAGAATGCTGAATTGAACTTAAAAGTGAGTGGAATGATGTAAAAAGGATTTTCGAGCCAACCCTCATTGTTGGCCAGCAATATTAGACTTAGAACTACCAACTTTCTCTTTAACTTTTGCAGTACTAATTCTCCATTACTTTGAATTGTTAACTGAAAAACAAGATGCGTGAAGTTATTTCCGTCCATGTCGGCCAGGCTGGTGTTCAGATTGGTAATGCTTGCTGGGAGCTCTACTGCCTCGAGCACGGTATCTCCAATGAAGGTGAAATGCCAACTGATAACACTCCTGGCCAGGAGAACGATTCCTTCAATACATTTTTCTATGAAACTGGTACCGGCAAGCACGTTCCCCGTACTGTCTTTGTCGATCTCGAGCCCGCTGTGATTGACGAAGTTCGCACTGGAGCTTTCCGTAAGCTTTTCCACCCCGAGCAGCTGATCTCTGGAAAGGAAGATGCTGCCAACAACTACGCCCGTGGTCATTACACCATCGGTAAGGAGATGGTCGACCCTGTTATGGAGCGCATCCGTAAGTTGGCCGATAACTGTTCTGGTCTCCAAGGTTTCCTTGTCTTCCATTCTTTCGGAGGTGGTACTGGTTCCGGTTTTGGTGCTCTCCTTTTGGAGCGCCTCTCCACCGACTTTGGCAAGAAGGCCAAGCTCGAATTCTCAGTCTACCCAGCCCCTGAGATCTCCTCAGCTGTCGTTGAGCCTTACAACTCTATCCTGACTACCCATACCACCCTTGAACACTCCGACTGTTCTTTCATGGTTGATAACCAGGCTATTTATGACATCTGCAAGCGCAGCCTTGGCATTGAGCGTCCCTCTTACAACAATCTTAACAACATGATTGCTCAAGTTGTGTCCTCCATCACCACCTCCCTTCGTTTTGATGGTTCCCTCAATGTCGATCTTAATGAGTTCCAAACCAATTTAGTGCCTTATCCCCGTATCCACTTCCCTCTTGTTTCTTACGCTCCCATTATCTCTGCTGCCAAGGCTTCCCACGAATCCTTGTCTGTTGCTGAGATCACCAACTCTTCCTTCGAGCCTGAAGCCGTCATGGTTAAGTGCGACCCTCGCCGTGGTAAATACATGGCTTGTGCTCTCCTTTACCGTGGTGATGTTGTGCCTAAGGATGTCAACCAGGTTATTTCTGCTCTCAAGACCAAGCGCACCATTCAATTTGTTGACTGGTCTCCTTGTGGTTTCAAGGTTGGTATTAACAACGAGCCTCCTACTGTTTTCCCTGGTTCCGAACAAGCCAAGGTTTCTCGTGCCGTGTGCATGCTTTCCAATAACACTGCCATTGCTGAGGCCTGGAGTCGTCTTGACCACAAGTTCGATCTTATGTATGCCAAGCGTGCTTTCGTCCACTGGTATGTTGGTGAAGGTATGGAGGAAGGTGAATTCTCTGAGGCTCGTGAAGATCTTGCTGCCCTTGAGAAGGATTACGAAGAAGTTGCCTCCGACTCTGTTGACGCTGCAGAGGATGCTGCTGATGACTATTAAAGTCTTGCTATATGGTTCGTTTTTGGTTAGTTTAATTACCTTTTTTAATACATCTCTTTTCTCTCCATACAATTTCTCATGTAGTATTCAATCTAAGTTATGTTTTGGTGAGATAAAATCCATAGTATTTTCTGTGTATCTTATTAATCCATTACTGTCTAACCCATATAATTTTTAATTACCTTAACTATCTTCTTGGAAATTTGAATATTTAACTTTTTAACTGGAAAATTAGCAAGTATCTACAATGCTTTAAATTTAATGGTTTTGCCTCTGTACTTGTTTTGATGCTATTCAATATTGGGATGATTTGTATATCCTTGTAAGCTTTTTTATTTGGTTCCTTTCTAATGGCATTTGAATTCAAATATAGTTACAGTAGTTTTAAAAGCTATGGCGACAAGTTAAAATACTTCGGATTTAAACAAAAATAACTCAGATATAAACGAAATTAAAAATAATTTACAATAGATTTATTTATTTTAATTTTGTTTACATCTGAGTTATTTTCGTTTAAATCTGAAGTATTTTCGCTTGTCACCATAGCTTTTAAAACTACTGTATTGATGGAAAGTCTAACTGCTATGCAGCATTCAGCTCTGAAAAGAAATAAGTTATCCTATGTCAAGTACAGCAAAACTTTGTTTAACCTTTTGGCTTGTTATAACACATACCTTTTTTTAAAAAAACAACCCACAAGCTTGGGGGAGTTAGAGAATGCAAAATAAGAAAGCTGATGAGTGCTATGATTATCATTTCAGTTTGGCTTTTGGTTACTGTCAGGAAGTCCTGATTAATTAGGGTAACTGATCAATTTCCATCCTGTTATAACTGTGCTGTATTAGCAAGTTACAAGGGAAAAACATTTGGAAACTAGATAATTATCTTTCTTGAGAGATATCACTTATACAATAGTTTTCAAACCTGTGGTCCCAAGCGAAATCAATTCATATTTAAACAATAGAAATGTAATTAAATATATTGTTAATCAATAATAAAATCATTGGTTTGTTATTTCGTTTAAATCTGAGTTAATTTTGCTTAGCGCCACAGCTCTGAAAACTACTGTATAGTTTGAGGGAATAATTTTAAGAGAAACATGATTGTGACAATCAGTCAATTGGATTGGACAGGGGGTGACTTGATCCTTGTAATAAGTCAAGCATCAAATTGAGCTGTCCACTAAGTACAGATTGTCACTGGGTCCTGTTGCCTTGTTTGGAAATTTGAGTTGACTTCTACATTTGGCTTCAGGCTATGGAGAAGTCAGTTTGAGTGGCACGGTCTCTTGTGTGAAACTTTTCTGGGGGTCAACCCTGCTGTTTTGACAATCCCAACAGCTATTGATAAAAATAGATGAAGCACCAACAAACTAGCAACCCCTATTTACAAGATTTACAGATGTCAGGGTGAAGTGTGTATAAAGCTCATCATAATTGATTACATGAGGAATGCAAATCTGGATTAGGATAGCATCACTCAATAGAATGAAGCAATGAGTGAAACCCCAGTAAGTTGTACTTCTGAAAAAAGAATAGGGGAAGGTACACAAAAACAATGCTTAAACACAGGAAGAAAATAAAAAGCTAAGGTTGGGAAATAGAGTCAGCTGAATATATAGGCTCAAAGTATTTAAATCACATATTTCAGAGAGAGGAGTATAACCACCAGAATGGCCAGGTGATTGAGCATTAGAGTCAAAGGCAGTGTCAAGTATTCTAGTACTAAAAAATTGGATGGGGAACTAAAGAAATAGATGTGAAAATTCAACCATCTTTGGGAAGCTGAGTTGTTTAATAAGAATAATATCTAGCTAATAAGGCAGTTAGAATTGAAGTAGTGTGTTTAAGTATCTCTTTTGTTCCTCAACATCTACAATTACTCCCTCTTGGGATTTCATTTCCCCAAGGATCAACCCAACTACAGAATAGTTGGTGGCACTCCTGCCACACCCTTATATTATACAGAGATCAAACATTTTGAATCCTAAGAGAAACACTACCTGAACAAGCCACATAACTGCCATGACCTACATGGACAGTATGTGGCTTCCCATGATAATATATAATATCCTATCTTCTTGTCAAATAAAGTGTCATTCTCTTCTTAATTTCCCCCATTATCTCATTCTATATACTTTCAATAAGCATATACTCAATAGTGATAGCACATATAGGTTATTCACATCTATGCATCTTAAAGAAAAAGTCATTACAAAAGAAAAGGACCCAGTAGATGACACTTCCCACCATCTGGAGAAGATAAAATGAGAGCCAAGATATCCTTGTGATATACACTGCCTTTAAAAAATTCTCATACCCAGAAAAAAGTTTTGCTTCCTTGGTACCCATGGAATCCTAAGCCTGCCTCTAATCCAGGACATTTCCAAAATACCCAACATTGTATTTCAACGCCTCACTCAGTAGAAATTAGGAAATTCTCAAGATCACACCATGAAAATGTCAGCCTCTGAATTCAAAACACACAAAACAAGTTCACACAAGTTGGCTACCCCGTAAACTCTAGGCTAGTAAAATTGCTCTACATGTTACTGGGGCTGCCTCACATTTTGTAAGAAAGTGGTTTGACTAGCATCCTGATCACAACAAAGACTGGGATATGTTCAAAACTGCCTTCCTGGAAAAATTTGCCATAAAGGACTCTGACATGGTGATTATTAAAGAACTCAGAACTTTCAAAATGACAGGAATAATTGAGGAGTACATTGCATCCTACAAAGATCTACATGACCAGTCCCCAACACCATTAACTTTGACAAAGCTAGACCACAATTGGACTTCTACAATGGCCTTCATACACACAATAGACATCAGTTGGACATGCCACGCTGCAAGAACCTTCAGGATGTGTTCTTAGAAGGAAAACATACATCACAGAAATCTGACAACCTACATGTAACAAACAAATAAAAAGAGAGCCCCATGGCAAGGAAAGACCCTCAACCTAACAAGCAGCACATCTGAGTCAACAACTCTCTTCCTCTAAGTGGAAATCACACTGCTCAAGTTAAACAAATGAGCACTGATAACACCACCAAGGAGGGAAAAGCTCAGAGGAGTGCTTAGGAAAGCCACCTCCCCTGCTTTGCAAGTCTCATAAAGAGACCAAGACATGAACTCAGTTACCATAATCCAAGTACCCTTCAGCAATTCTATACTGTTTGTGTAAATTCACTGCCACCTCTGGCATTGGATCACACAATCTTCCCCTGCCGCACCAAGAAAGGCCCAAAAGCGCCAGCTAAACCCCTTCATTCTTTAGAGTATTTAGCACACACAGTCAATGAGAGGTTTTTGCTAGCCTATCCCGCAAATCCATTGCCGTTGGTTGCTCCCTCCTGGGAAGAAACATTGGTTAATTTAGACTACTTACTAGCCTGGTGTTGCCCACTTTTAAAAACTATCAGAGCTAGCCAATCAAATGCCGTCACATTGACGCTCAACAACTCAAGTGAACTCCAAATGCCTGGCACTTCTTCTAGCCAATCAGATCAGACCACAGAAATTAGGGTGAAACTCTCCAGTCTCCCTGGTCCTATCCAGCAAAATTTCTCTTCCAGCCAATTGGATCCAGAGCCAAATGTCATGTGATTTCATCTCCTTACAACCCACTCCTTTTAATACAGCAAGGGGACTTTCTGTCCCCTGCTTGTCTATTTTCCAATTAATCAAAAGTTTGGTTTGATTGCACTTTATTTTAAAGTATTGTTGTTTGGAGCCCCTGTTTGAAGTTCCTATCATCTAGATTAAAGTGTTAGTCTTTATCTTCACGCTTACCTTACCGCAACCCATTTTGAACCTGGGTTCTCTTCTGGCATCATCTGAGCAGACTCAAGCGTATAGTTGCTGTTGTCTTTTGTTTTGCTTTTGAAATTCACGTTTGAACTCTAAATTTAAAGTTAAAATCAATATAAAAATCTACTTTTACCTTGAATTTTCCTTTAATTCTTTGTTTTCAAACCCGTTTTCCATTTTGATTACTTCAAAGCCATCCAAGACCATTGTCAAGCTCCCCCAAGACCACCCTGCTGTTCCTTGATTGGTTTCTTACTTGTGTGTGCCTCTGTTCACCTCATTTATACAGTTTACAGTTTGAAAAATCATACCAATCTTCTCCAAATTTTGTGGTGATCACAACCATGATACTCCCTGTTTTAAAATTTGTGGTATTTTCCTTGGCTCCATTTTTGTTGCTCTTGTGGTCTACCTCCCCAGAATTGTGGTGAAAAATCTCCTCTTCTGACCAGCTTGTGGGTGAAGATCCTTCTAGTCTCTGGAATCTTCCCAGTGGTCTTCTCTTTCCTGGAGAGGTTGTGGTTAAGAGCTTGTCGTGCAATGACTTGGATATGGGTATTGTTGATCACACCTTGCCTACCTCTGAGGGAGATGAGTCTTCCATGCCTCCCCTCCCCAGTTTGGCCAAGAGAAATTCAGTATCACTTGAGGCACCTGAGATGTTCCCTCCCACTCCCACCCGCACCCCTTGGCTGCTCACCAGACTGATGTTGATGAGCTTGAACTCTTATTTCCCTCAAATGTCCCCCGTGTCTTCCTTGTGGTCCCCTCTTTGAGCAGCTGTCCCAGTCCTCCACTAGGCGGCATCCTGGTGGTTTGTTTCACCGGGATGTGAGCCAAATTTAGTTAGTTTAGCCCCTCTCTCTCACAGTTTGCTGCCCAAACAGGAAATAAATTCCTCACTTATCCTTTCTGCTTTTGCAGATATCAGGGCACAGCACTATTTGACACTAGAGTGGACCAATCCCTTGTTAACAAGAAATTTTCCAATCTCATGAACCTACCCACAGTTAAAAGCAATATCAAAAGACTTATCATGGCGGAAAACAGGAGAACTCCAGTCAGCAAGGAGGAAAAACCTTTCTGGGCAAAAATAGGGGACATACAAACAAGCCTTGATGACCACATCATTCTAAAACCTAAATACTTTGTAGTACTTGGTTTAGATTAGATGAAAAAGAAGAAACATCACATTTACTGGGATAGTGCTACACTCACCATACAGCAGGGAGAAGTACACCACCATGTGTACCCAACTTACCTTGAGACTCTCATGAGAGACCATATGTTTGTAAAAATTATCCAAACAGAAGATGAAAAGGCTGCTAGTAATATCAATTGGAATACCTGCACATACAAGATCATAAATTTCAAGAATGTGGAAGTTTTCACAGTAGTTTTCACAATACCTGGTATTACCTGTCCTAGTCACAAAGCTTGGGAGTTGGATAAACTGTTATCCAAGTTATCCAAGTTATCCAAGTTGAAAGATTTAAACCAAACTGTTGATCAGAAATGGGTTACTGCTGCCCTGGTTTGTCAGCTGGATTTGATTACCCCATTCAAGTTGACACTAATAAATAGACATAATCTGAGAGTCACTCAATACAACCTCATTTATCAGAACAGTTGGCAGAAATTAATCACTCAAGGGTTTTTTGCAAACTGGATAGAGTACTCTTTAGATGATATAGAAAGAATAGAAGCCATGGATCCAGGTGGTATTTCCTAGACAAAATTTTAAACACAGGAAACTTTTCACAATTCAACTCTTAATAGTTAAGTCCTCCATAAATTGCTCAATAAAACCAAATATTTTCCTGGTCTAACTATTACTTACAATGCGTCCAGTAGTGGATCTACTCTGCTACATCCCATACAACTTGATCTTAAGTTGAATTATTACTGGGAGATGGGGCCCTGCCTTGGGTACTTTGTTGTTGGCGTCTCCTAATGTTACTCCAATGCCCCAGAATCTTGGTGTTTTTCCTGCTGAATCTGAAGCCAAGAAAGTTCTACCTTCTCAATGCCCAGAGTTCTAGCTGAAGATACTTTAATCCTTTCTCAGGTAATCTACCTAGGACTCTTTTGGTTGGGTTTAACCATCTTGTTGAGCCCCAATGTATCCTTTGGAAATTTTACAAACAGTATTTGAAGCTTTGGTGGTGGTTAACCAGAAACTCTAAATGGATTTGGGTGGTGATTCCCCACCACATGGAGACCTCTTCTTACTATCCATTAATTTCCATCACATTACTCAACTCTTCTATGTCTGAGCTTTTGGAAGAAGTTTGCTATGAAACTGTGTTCTTCTTCTCCTGTTCCATTGAGATATCTGTGTTTAACATGTTCATCTGTATAAGCCCTTCTTGAGCTTTCAGTTTGGACTGTTTTTTAATGTGTGGTTTCCCTCTCAGGGGGCAGTGGTTGAGACTGGTTCTACTATTTCCTGGTTCCATTGCGTCATTTTATTTTGGCGCCCAGATTATTATCCTGCTCCACCCACCAACAAAATTTTGCGTAAAGTTGTGTCAGCTTTATCATATTATTCTGGCTCTAACCTCACTCACAAGCCTCAGGTTTACCATGTGATGAAAAAGGTTTCAGTGGATGAACACAAATGGTTGTTGTCCGCGGTGAAGCGCAATACACATGTGTTAACTGAGAGTGCATCCCTTTGTTAAATACTGCATGCCGTGTTCTGAGGCGTGGCACAGACACACAACAGGAAATCCTAACCTTAGGATTGGATTCATACTAAGTCTTGGTTAGATGACAGGGAAGGCAAATGCGTTTACCTTGCAGCCCTGGAAGAATAATCTCTACTAGTTGTGGCTAGAGAGAGGCGTAGAAGTACAGAAGACACAAAGACAAAAATGTGAATAGAACTTAATTTTATTGGTGAACAAGGAAATGGAATATATAGTTGTTGAGAATACCACAAAACACTACCAGGACAGTAGGATCACTTGCCACCAGCATTAGTGGGGCAAGTGAGTTGCTGCAGGGATCAGGAAACCAAACAATTGTATTTCCTGAATCTGTCATCAACTCATTTTGAGTAGCAAAAGCAAAAGCAAGAGATTTGTCCTCAAAATGGCCCACCAAAGGCAAAATCAAAATACTGTGAATAGCGGCATTCACAAAATTGCCCTCCTCTAGATTGGCCTTAGGGGGGTGATATTTACAAAGGAACTTTGCGTGCACTTGAGCAAAAGGACAGCCACTAGACAGGAGCTTTACAGTGTATTCAGACCCTTGCTTAAAGGTTACTTCTAGAGGGCCAATCCACAGAGAGTCCAACTTGTGTGCGCAACCACCTACTCTGTGTTGGTAGTAAAGGACATGGTTGCCAACATTAAACTCAGGCAGGGGGGAGCATCCAGCATTGTCAGGAGAGAGCTCAAGCATCTTAGTCTTATATGCGGAAGTGTAAGCAGTGGCTTGAATATCAATTATTTGGTTGACTAAATCTTTGATGTGGTTGTCAGGATTCATGGCCTTATCTGAGGTAAGCAGGGGCCCCCAAGAGCAATGGGGTAGTAGCTTCTTGCCCATATAGCATAGCAAAGGGGGAATATCCAGTGACACAATGTTTGCTAAGGCGGTATGCAAAGAGGGCGGCAGGTAAGTACAAGTCCCAATTAGCAGCGTCAGAGTAGGTGAGCTTTCTCATGATGGAGACCAGTGTTGAATTTGCACGCTCAATAGCCCCATTGGTAGAAGGGTTGTAGGGGGCAGAGAAGGACTGGTGGGACCCCAAAGCTTTGACAACAGAGGTTACCAGCTTGGCATTGAAGTTAGTCCCATTATCTGAGAGCAACACTTGAGGACAGCCATGGCGGTAGAAAACATCTTGTAGCAGGAAGGCAGCAGTTGTCTTAGCTGTGATGTCCTTTGTAGGGCAAGCCTCTACCCACTTGCTAAAGTGATTGACAGCAACCAGAATAAAGCAACACCCAGAACAAGAGCAGGGAAGAGGACCTACTGCGTCAATGCTAACAGTGTGAAAGGCATGTTGAGGGGGAACTAATTTAAACTTGTGGGCAGCAGCTTAAGGCCTCTGTAGCTGGCAGTTGTGACAACTAGCAATGACGTCTGGGATCAGCAGGCAAAGGTTCTCCCAAAAGTAGTTCTTCTGAAGCCAGTCAAAGGTCTTGGCAATGCCTCCATGCCCAGTTTCTTTATGGGCTTGTGACACCAACAAGAGGCAAAGACTGGGCTGTACATAAGGCAGATACTGGTCTTGTACCTTTTTGAAGAGCTGATTGTTGCGTATAAGGGTATCTTTGGATAGCTTGGACAAGGCCAGTTGTACCTCTTCTGTCTCACTTTCCCAAGAAGAAGGATACCCAATTAGTTTGTATAATTGGTTGGCCTCTGCAGGATGCAAAGCAAGAATAGGCATTCTGGAGAGCCCATCAGCGTTCTGATGTTGAATTCCAGGGCAATGGAGCACCGTGAAGTTGTATCCTTGCAGGCGTAGAGCCCATCTAGCTAGGCGTCCTTCAGGTTCCTTGAGCTGCTGTAACCATTTGAGAGAAGCGTGGTCAGTGACAACTGTGAAGTGGGTGCCATATATGTAATGACAAAACTGCTTGACTGCATGCAACACGGCAAGGCACTCCTTCTCTGTGACACTATAGTTCTTCTCATGCTTGTTTAGTACACAGGAAGTGTAAGCCACAGGATGGTCTACACCCTTGTTGTCCAGTTGGGCCAGAATGGCTCCAATAGCTAAATCACTAGCATCGGTGTACAGGATGAACTCCTTGTCATAGTCAGGATACACTAGGATGGGAGCTTCTTTGAGTTTTTGCTTAAGGGTCTCAAAGGCTTGCTGCTGACTGGCGGTCCACTCAAAGGGGACATTACGTAAAAGCTGGACTAATGGTTCACTAGTATTGGCAAAGTCAGGGATGAACTGCCTGTAGTAGCCCATCATCCCCAGGAAGACTTGTACTTCTTGCAAGTTGGTGGGCGGAAGCATTTTGTCAATGGCTTCAACCTTCTTAGTCATTGGGCAAATCCCTGTCTGGGTTACTTCATGGCCCAAGAACTCAAGACGTTCTTTGAAGAAGGCGCACTTGGAAGGCTTCAGTTTGAGGCCAGCTTCTCAAATCTTTACAAACACCTCTTTGAGATGAGCCAGGTGATTGGTGAAGGTAGCACTGAAGACCGTTATATCATCCAAGTACACTAGGACACACGACAACTTCAAGTCACAAAGGATGGAGTCCATGGCCCTTTGGAAGGTGGCTGGGGCGTTGCAAAGTCCCTGTGGCATGCAAGTAGGCTCAAAAAGCCCTTCAGAAGTAATGAGCGCGGCTTTCTGACAATCCTTGGGGGATAGGTCAACTTGCCAGTATCCAGATGCCAGATCCATGGCAGAGAAGAACTTAGAACCTCCAAGACGTTGGAGAGCATCATCAATACGCGGCAAGGGGTACAAGTCCTTCTTGGTCAAAGAGTTCAGCCGGCAATAGTCCATCACAATACAATGACCCCCGTCCTTCTTCTTTAAGATGAGTAGTGGGGAAGCCCAAGGACTTTGGGAAGGCGCCAGCAGTCCAGCATCTAGCAGTTGTTTGAGCTCCTTAGATACTTGGGCGTCTTCCACACAGCTGCAGCAATATGGTTTAGCA
The DNA here is from genome assembly GCA_014839935.2 of Entomophthora muscae. NCBI lineage: Eukaryota > Fungi > Entomophthoromycota > Entomophthoromycetes > Entomophthorales > Entomophthoraceae > Entomophthora > Entomophthora muscae. Next base: position 82,916 of record QTSX02001481.1, read on the forward strand.
CGGAAGGGGGGAGCGTCGCCAGTGTCTATCTGATGGATAACACCTTTGGCTAACCCATAGTTGGTACTGTCCTTGGCAAAGATGTCAGAAAATTGGTCTAGTAAATCTAACACCTCTTTCTGTTGAACCAGGGACAGTTGTGGAAAGTCTTGTGCAGTGAACAGAGATAGGACTTGCGGCTCATCCTCTGGTAGGTTAAAGTCTTGAAACGTGCCAAAGGGATGAAGAGACAGGACGTCAGGAGCGCCCAACAACTTGCCATATCCAACAACCTGTCCCCTAGATACAGTCATGGGGATTGCAGTCAGGTTGGCTACCAACAACTGAACAGGGTCTTTATGAGAGACATCTAGGATCCCAGGACAGAGGTAAGGTTTGTTGCGTCCTAAGGAGGGGGGAGAGTACAACTCCAAGAAGGTGCGTTCAGGTAGTTCATATGATATCTGGGAGTCCAGGATGGCCTGAGACCCAGGTGGGATGGTAACAGCAGACGTGGCTAGGAGAGGGATCCCTTCAGACGCAGGACAAGCCATGGGTGGACACTTCATGTTTGAAGAGTGGGTGCAATACTTGAGGTTGAAAACCCCAGTGGGGTATTCCAAGGCACAGGTCTTGAGGCGTTTCCCCAGAACCTTAACTGGCTCTTTAAAGATTAAAGGGACTTTGTATCCTAGAATAGAGAGGTAGCCATCTTTCAAGTTGATTATCCCATTATATTCCCTAAGGAACTGGGTGCCAACTAGGAGATTGTAACTCTCATTCTCCAGGACAACTGCTGGCGCGGCTAGGAGAAGCTTGCCAAACCGCATGGGCAGAGCGGAGTAAGCCCCTATGGCGCGGGTCATAGACAGTCCAGCCGTGCCATACAACTGGTGATAATTAAGGTCAGGGGCAAGTTTGAGTTTCTTCACAAGCTTGGAGGATACAACATTGACTGGCAAGCCAGTGTCTAGAACTGCCTTAATCTTCACTTTTTGAATGGATATCTCTACTCAAGTGGTAGTGCAGCCAAAGGGGGGAAGGACAGCCAGGATATCTTGAGCCTCTGCTAGTTCCTTATCCCACTTCTCAATCATACATCTTAATCCCAGGAACTCCTTATAAACAGTCTGGAGGGGGAGCAAAACAGACACATTCTTGAAGACAGCATCAGCAACCTCAGCAGCTTCTTCTGACAACTCCACTAGCACAGGGGACCTCTTGGCCTGAGTGAGGTAAGGGCGCAAAACAATCTCTTTAGCCTCAGGCAGAGGCTTAGCAGTAGTTGTAGTCTTTCCTGAGCGTAACTTATAGGGAACTGCAATGGTTTTGGGAACGGCCAGAACAGAGTACCCATATGCATCAGTGTCGTCAATATCAGAATCATCCAGGTCAGAGTCATTGGAGATATTGTGAAATAGGAGGAGGATAGGAGGAGCCTCATTATCAGCAGGCTCAGATTCAGCCATAGAGGGAGGGATTGGAAGAGACTGGGAAGAATTGTCAACCAAGAGCGTCTCTGCCTCTAGGTTGACTGTTCTTTTCCCGCCTGTTCCTTTGGATCAGCTCCTTCAACCCGCAGATTGGTGCAGACTTGAGAATGATGACCTATCTGACCACAGTTGTGGCAACCTTGGCATTGAGGAGGATTCTGTGAATTCATAGTAAGAATGCAAGGACCACAGGAAGATGAACCAGAGTTAGAAGCAGCTCAACTTTCCCTGACAACGGCACCAGAGTGGGTAAGATGCATATCCTGCAACAGCGTCTTTATGCTCTTCATGGAGGAAAGCATAGCCTTATGGGCTTTGAAGTGAAGGCACAGAAGTTGGTTAACCTTGAGGGCTTGAGCGCAAGCCATGTAGGCTTCATGGGCTGTCAACTGTCTGCTTGTAATCAATTGCTGTCCTTCCATGTAGAATCTGTCTGCAAACTCGGCTAGTGTCTCCTTAGGCTTAAAAGCAATATGCATGAAGGCATCCTTTTTCACTTCCAGGCTAAGGTCACCACCAAACTCATCAATCAGAAGCTGCTTCATATCTTCCCACGTCTCAATGGAGGGTAGTTCTGGCACAACTACCTCTTGGCAGGTCGGGTGTAGACAGGTCAGGATGTGTTCCTTTTTGACATCATCTGATGCTCTTTGCATGGCAGTTTCATAGATAGTTAGGAAAGCTGCAATGGTCAAGGTTTGGGGGTCAAAGACTTGCTTAAAGGTAGGCTTAAAATGTGCCTTGGGAGTTGGACCACCATTGTTGCTATCAAGTACGTTGATACGTGGGGAAAACTCTGCCTCAGATTCCAAGGGGGGTTGTCTAGCCCATAGCTGGCAAACACTTTCTTCAAGGGTGGTAAGAGTCTCAACAGCACGGGCCCCAGTATTGGCAGCTTGAGTGGTCTGTTGTGCAGTAGCATCTAAGCGTTGACCCTGGGTGGTCACTATTGTGGAGAGTTCAGCCAGACGGGAAGTAAGGGATGGCCCCACTGAGAGGCAAGGGGCAAATCTATCATTTACAGATTCAATTACTTCATTCATCTCTTGTACGTCTCTATCCAGCTCAGTGTGGTCCCGCTTCAATTGATCCACCTTGTTAGCTAGGGCAATTAATTCCCTAGCGCATTGGATTTGAGGTGCTCCAGATAAACCAGGGCAGCAGCCATCTTCATCAACAACCCCAACTGGACTAGCAGCAGTTGCCATCATTGCATGTAGGGCGGCAAGTTCTTGCTGTAGCCCCGCAACTTGGGTAGTCAGTTCAAGAACCTGGGGGTCAGGTTGAGGCGCCTCAGCAGGACGTCCCTGACTGCAAGTAGTCAAACGTAGCTCTCGGATGGCGTCCCATATTCTCTGTTCCCTATCCACCAAGTCATCAGAAGGGGGAGAGGGCGGAACATCTGGCTTGGGCGTAGATAGCTCATTTACTTGGCTCTGGAGTTTGGCTATGGCAGCAGCAGTGGCTGCTCTCTCTTGTTCAAATGCGGTACTGAGTTCATTAAGGCCTCTAGCAGCAAAGTCCGCTACCTGCTGTAGCTGCTCAAAGGAATATGTACTGAAGGCATTGAGCTGTTGCACAAGTTGCTTGAAGTCAGTGAGATAAGCGTTTAAGGTGGAATCCACCTGAGTTTGCCAGGGTTGTTCTAGCTGGTGAAACTTGTGTAGATGTTCTCTCACGTATTTGGGGATAGACTGGCACATTTGTTCAATAGAATTAACCAAACAGGCCTGGGAGGTGACAGAGTTACGTTGATTGTCAGATACCAACAAAAACAGGGAATGAATCCACTGTTGATAGGCAGCAAACTGGTCCCAGTGATGAGTAACCGCAGCTTGCAGAGACAAGATTTCTTGGACGTGGAGCCCCAACACCATTTGATGGTGGGCCAAGGCAGGCTGCACAAAGGATGATAGCAAGTGTTCAGCGGAGCCAGCCACTGAGAGGAGATGTTGTGGAAATTGAGGAGCCACAATTAATTTGTAGTATTCAGCCCAACTGAACTGCAACTGAAGGCAAGGGATGGCTCCTTCACAGGCTATCCCAAGGGCTACCAACATGACTTGATCTAAGTCAGGGGTACCCATGGGGTAAGCAACTAGGCGGGGACCATTCCCAAGGTTCAGTATTGTGGGGGTAATAGGCTGGTTGGCAATATCTTCCTCAATAGGAGGACTGGTTATTTCAGGTGAAGTTGGCTCTTGTATAGGCGGAGGCAAAGGACCTGAAAACGTGGATGCAAAGGGGACAACCAAGGGGCTTACAGCCCCTGTAGTGAGCACCATTTTTGTTGTGTTCTGAGGCGCGGCACAGACACACAACAGGAAATCCTAACCTTAGGATTGGATTTGTACTAAGTCTTGGTTAGATGACAGGGAAGGCAAATGTGTTTACCTTGCGGCCCTGGAAGAATAATCTCTACTAGTTGTGGCTAGAGAGAGGCGCAGAAGTACAGAAGACACAAAGACAAAAATGTGAATAGAACTTAATTTTATTGGTGAACAAGGAAATGTAATATATAGTGGTTGAGAATACCACAAAACACTACCAGGACAGTAGGATCACTTGCCACCAGCATTAGTGGGGCAAGTGAGTTGCTGCAGGATCAGGAAACCAAACAATTGTATTTCCTGAATCTGTCATCAACTCATTTTGAGTAGCAAAAGCAAAAGCAAGAGATTTGTCCTCAAAATGGCCCACCAAAGGCAAAATCAAAATACTGTGAATAGCAGCATTCATGACACTGCATGTGTATCTATTTAGGAGCTAAAGGTCTACCAGAATTTATACACCTTTCATCAGGGTAATAGTCCCTTGTTGGTATTCTTTCCTCAGTTTCTGGCTTATTGTCTAACCATTGATGTTCCCACAGTGAATAAGCTATCAGTGTTGTGGTTAGCAGTTTGGGATTCCCTGTTAACCACAACCAAGGACCTGATAAGCCAAATCATTTCTCTGGTCTCAAATTCTTCTGCTACCAAACAAGGTGTGTTGTTGATCAAAGCTAAACCTGTTGCTTGCTCATAGTTTTCTGGTTCCTGTACCACTGCAACCTCTTCAGGTCCCGTGAAAGAGAGCACTTTGTGTGTGTCCTCTCATCCTCAGTTGGCAATCTTTAATTAACCAGCAGATGATGAAGAGGTAGTTGCTGCTGCAACTTCCAAAAGCTTCTTGGTTATGCTACAGCACGTGCATCCAACTAAGTCATCTGGGGATGAAGCGGGTGAGTTACCAATGGTTCCTATTGACTGTGACTGCCTTGTTCTTTCTGAGGCGGTTCAAGAAATGATCAAGCGTTACTTTCAGGAGCATCCTGCCTCCTTAGCTGTAGTTTGTACTACTGAAGAGAAGCAAGATCCTGTTTTTAAAGTTACTCCCCCCTTTAGCCTTGGATAGGACAATCTTCCCTCAATGTACAAAGAAAAATGCTCAGAATCAAGCTAAACCTCTTGATTCCCTTGAGAATTTAGCTCACACAATTGACAAGAGGTTTGTACTGGCATATTCTTATCAGGTGGTAGCTGCTGGTGCTCAGATTTTGGTTCCTCCTTGGGAAGAATACCTGACCAATTTGGACTACTTTTTGGCTTGGTTTTGCCCCCATTTAAAAAAGATAAAGAGTAACCAATCAGGTTGCACTTTTGCCAAATCATCAATTTCCATTCAAACTGAAATGAATGAACCCCTGAAGTACCCCTTAGGCACCAGCCAATCAGAGGCTGAACAGGAAATTATTGAAGAGCCATCCAAATCCCTGAAATTGTCTGGAAAAAATTCTCCTGAGTCCAATCAGATACAAGGTTGTTCAGGTGACCCTTTAGTTTCCACTCCCACCCCTTAAACCAAGACAGGGGACTTTTTGTCACCTGCTTGTTCATTTTATACCCACAATAAAGTTTAGTAGTTTCATTAATTTTCTGTGTTGTTTTTGAACTCTTATTGAGCTCCAAAAAGATTCCAAAACTTTTAGCTATAACTCTATACTTATGTACCTGTTTTTGATCCCTTGGTTTTTGGCTGTATCAACAACAACTAATCTTGATGTTAGTGTTTAAGTATATAACTTCCCAATTTTGCTTTTGAAGTTGGACTTCAAACTTGATTATTCAGTTAAAAACTAGTATAGTTTTCTATTTTTATCTTGAATTTTTCTGGTTTTTGCTTTGTTTCAAACCCAGGTTGATATTTTCAAATGTTAAAGCTCTCCAAAGCTCCCCTCAAGTTGTTCAAGGGCTAAAGAGCTTCCTTATCTGTTTTTTTAAATCACTACTTGGGAAAAGCGCCCTCCTAACAGTTTGAGACCCAAATTATTACTAAAATACTCCAAATTTATTGGAGATTTCAGAAATAATACTCCTAATGCTCAAATTTATTGTGTTTTCTGTGTCTACAGTTCTCTTCTTCATCTGGACTGCCTCTCCAGACCTCTGGGATAGAATCTTCTCCTCTGCCTGTCTTTTGGGTGACAACCCCACCAGACCTCTTTATCTCCTGGAAGATATTCCTGGCAGAGCAAGCAATCTTATCTCCTATGAAGAAGTGTTGGTAAAAAGTCTCACATGTGACAACCTTGATTTTTAACCCCACAATCATGTTTCTGGTTCCTTCCCTGCATTTAAATCTTCTGAGACTCCCTCCCCCTGCTGGAGAAGGAGGTGGCGGTTCCCAATGAGACAGCCAAAGTGCTAGAGCAGCCTCCCTTGTGTACCCTCTGGTTGCTCTTTGACCTGTTGTTAATGGGTTTGAATGCTTACTTCCTGCAGTTGTCACCAGCATCCTCCCTTTGGTCTCCCCTTCAGAGCGTCTCTTCCTGTGGTTCCCTGGATGGCATCCTGGTGGTTTATCTTGTCAGGATGGGAGCTGAACTTAGTTAGTCTAGCTCCCCTCTCTTACAGTTGAGGTTGCTTTGTTTATGGCAAATAAATCTACTTCTAGTTACTTATTGTTCTATGGTAGCATTGATAATAGTCAAACTATCTTCTGTCCTGCATTTTTGTTGGATACTGGTGCTTCTGAGAACTTCATGAGTGTAGAGACGGCAGATTTGTTGCAGTTGAAGTATCATCCCAGCATGTTGGTCAGAGGGGGAATTGCCAATTGTTCCTATCTTTCTAATTGAAGAAGCCAGTGACGTTTTCTGTTACAGGCCAGTCCTTTACTTCTCAATGCTCCATATGCACTACCCTCATGTACCCTATTATCTTGGGGGCTGTGGTGGCAGGATCATATAATGTCAACTCTCCTCAAGGAAAAAATTTCAGGCTGACCATTCCTCAGGTATTACAGTTTGCATCCCATTGCTGGGATGTCCAAGTTAGAGCAGTCTTCCCAGACTATCCAGGCAGTTCCTGTTTCTATGTCTGTGAGTTTGGATTTTCTGGTATGCCTCCAACCTTAGTCAGTGGCTTTTGACACTACTAGGGACAAGGTCCTTCCCATGCATACTCAGTTTGACTTTGATCTCAAGGTCACTGTTGATCTCATTCTCATTGCTTCCACCATTTACCCATTAACTCTGAAGTAGTACACATGTTTGGAGGAGTAGACTTGGGATATGTTGGAAAAAGATCACATTTTTAAGAAAGCTTTGTCAATCTGTTATCTGTTATTGTTTTTCCAAAAGTTGGATGGGTTGCTAAGAACATGTGTGGAATATGGAAACCTAAACAATATCACTATTCTGGATCCCTACTCTTTGCTTCTTGAAGTGCAAATATCTTATTGCATTGAAAAGGCTAAGGGTTTCTCAAAACTTGATCTTTTGAATGTGTTCAATCAGATTATGATAACAGAAGGAATGTAGTGGTTGACTACGTTCAGGACAAAGAGCTGCATCATTAAGTTTTATGTTATGCCTTTTGGGTTAAAAAATGCTCCTTCATGTTTTCAGAGGTTGATAGATTTGGTTCTGGGGGACCTTCTGGGGTGTGTGCCATTGATTACATGAACAACATTTTGGTGTTTTCTCTAGATGAGGAGTCTAATAAGGCCCACTTGTTAGCAGTGGTAGAGCATACCCTCCAGGCTAACTTGATCATTAAGCAAAGTAAATTTGAATTCTTTAAATGTAAGGCTACCTTTTTGGGGAACATTATTTTTGAGGATAGTCACACTATCAGCCCTGATAAGGAGGCAGCAGTGCATGAGTACGCAACTCCTGTGATGGTATCTCAGCTTTGTAATTTCTTGGGCACTTGTAATTTCTCAAAATAATTTCACCCAGCATCTGTCTGAAGTAGCAGCTCCCTTATATTCATCCAGTGGGAAGACAACTCTGGTCTAAACGCCAGAGTGTGCAGAAGCATTCTTAGCTGTCAAGGCTCTCCTGTTGTTGTCTTCTGTATTGCAACATGTGGATCCAGAGATAACATTTGTGGTATCTACAGACACTTCCAAATATACTGTGGTGGGGGTGTTGCTCCAAACTTCCAGTGACAGTATTGAAAGACCAGTGTGATACTTCTCTCAAAAATGCAGGCATGTGGGCAGAATTATATGATCTACAACAAGGAATTGTTGGCAGTTGTGGAACTTCTTAAGCATTGTCATCATAATCCAATGCCAAGGCACCATTTATTTACAGTAATAACTGATCATAAGACCCTCTTGTATTATTTCTAACCCAGGGTTTTGTCAGGTTGTCAATTCAGATGGCATGGTAACTTGAAAAAATACAAGTTTTTCTATGAGTTCATCAAAGGAATAGACAACCACTTGGCTGATGTGTTGAGCATAAATCTTTCCCACCTCCCTGATGCTGGTATGGACATTGAGTTTACACACATGATTTGATTCCAGATAAGGCTGTGGGTTTCTTTGTGTTGACTTTGTCTGCTACACTTGCTACCATGTCCTTAACTGAGGGTGCAAACTTGGACTTATATTCTTAAGTTAAGTTTTTACACCCCTGTTCAAGGGTTATGATAGATTATTGGAACTAGCATGTGCACATCCAGTGGGTCAGCAGCAGGGTTACCATAAGATAGTGCCAATTCTTTATCATAAAGGCTGTTTATGGATCTCAGAGGGAACTATTCAGGATGAAATCATGGAGGCATATCACACTTGTCCTATGGCAGGCCACCCAGGAAAGAATAAAACAGTTGAGTTAATTTGCTGGCAGTTTTCTTGGAAGGGTTTGACGGTGCAGGTGGCAGCTTATATTTGAGATATTTTGGTGTGCGTTTGGTCCAAGGCAAGCAGAAACAAGACTATTGATTTGTTGGTTCCATTGCAGCCAGCTGCAGGGCCTTGGACGTCAGTGTTAGTGGATTTTATTAGAGAACTACCAGACTCCAATGGGTTCAATGAAATCATGGTGGTGATAGATTGGTTTACAAAAATGGAACACTTTGTTCCTTGCTCAACCACAACTACGTCAGTTAAAACAGCAAGGTTGTTTTTGAATAGAATCTTCTCCCTACAAGGCATCTCAATGGAGATTGTGAGTGACTGCGGGCCCCAATTTATTGCTCAGTTCTGGGAAGCCTTTACTGGAATTCTTGGTATCAAATTATGCTGTTCCACTGCCTTCCACCCACAATCTTACGGACAAACAAAGAGGTAAACCAAAGTTTGGAGGTCTACCTATGCTGTTACACAAATGCAAGACAAGATGTCTGGTGTGATAGCCTACCCATGGCAGAGTTCACATATAATAATTCTCCACACACGTTGACTCAGGTTTTGCCATTTTATGCCAATGTAGGCTACAACCCTTTATCTGACATGAGTCCACGCTTAGTTAGCAACATGGAAGCTGCAACTGATCAAGCCACTGCATTGAAGCAGGTCCATCAGGAGCTCCAGGTTACTCTTGCCGCTGCTGTGACTACTTACAACAAATACACATATCACAAGCGTCAGGAAGGTTCAACTTACAGGCCAGGTGATTTGGTCATGATTGATGCTTGCAATATGAAACTGAAGGTTCCCTATAGCAAGTTAGGTCCAAAGCAGGTTGGTCCTTTTAAAGTTGAATGCCATATTGGTCCTTCTGCCTACCAGTTAGAGTTACTTCCTTCTTTTAAGATTTTCCACACATTCTAAAAATGTCTTCTTACTCCTCTTCAATGTACCAAGGTGGCTTCTATCCAACCCATTCTGGTGGAAGTAGAGCCTGAGTATGAATTTAATTGCATTCTGGATTCCTGTAAGAGCCGCTGTTGACTTGAGTATTTGGTGTCTTGGAAAGGTTATCCTGACTCCAAAAATTCATGGGTTCCCCACTATAATTGCTCCAACTCCCCTGATCTCATCTGAGAGTTTTACAACTGGAATCCTACTGCTGTTGGTCATCCTGAGCTTACCTCGGTAGCAATGAAACTTCTGCCTGCTCACAAGAATTTTTCCTTGTCCCACCTTCCTGATGGTAGTATTGTTCCCAAGCCTAAAGCAGAGGGTAGTGTAACAGTAGTATCCATAATGCCTGGTATTATTTACTCTAGTTAAAAAGCTCAGAAGTTGGGTAAACCATTATACAAGTTATCTGAGTTGACAGATTTAAACCAAACTGTTGATTGAAAATGGGTTACTGCCGCCCCAGTTTGTTGGCTGGATTCAATTACCCCATGCAAGTTGACACTGATAAATAGAAATAATCAGAGAGTCACTTGATACAACCTCATTTATTAGAACAATTGACAGAAATTAATTAGTCAAGGGTTTTTGCGTACTGGAAAAAGTACTCTTTAGGTGATGTAGACAGAATAGGAGCCATGAATCCAGGTGGTATTTCCTAGTCAAAATTTAAATAGTGGAAAATATTCACAATTCAACTCTTAAGAGTTAAGTCCTCCCTAAATTAATCAATAAAACCAAATATTTTACTGGTTTAACTATTACTTACAATGCATCCAGTAGTGGGTCTACTTTACTATATCCCGTATAACTTGATTTTAAGTTGAATTATTACTGGGAGATGGGGCCCTGTCTTGGGTACTATGTTGTTGGCGTCTCCTAATGTTACTCCAATGCCCCAGAATCTTGGTGTATTTCCTGCTGAATATGAAGCCAAGACAGTTCTACCTTCTCAATGCCCAGAGTTCTAGATGAAGATACTTTAATCCTTTCTCAGGCAATCTAACCAGGACTCTTTTGGTTGGGTTTAATCATCTTGTTGAACCCTAGTGTATCATTTGGAAATTTTAAAAACAGTATTTGAAGATTTGTTGGTTTTTAATCAGAAACTCTATGTGGATTTGGGTGGTGATTCCCTACCACATGGAGACCTCTTCTTACTATCTGTCAATTTCTGTCACAGATTTCTCAATTGAACAAGAGCCAATACGTCAACAACTTGTCCAAAAATTCCTTTTGGTATTCCAGGAGAAACCACCAGGCCTGTCACCTGACAGGTGCATCCAACACAAAATAAACCTTAAGGGAAGTGTACCAAGAGCACTCCCATTTATTGCTTAACACCGCAAGAAGACAATGCACTAAAAGCCTATCCATGATGAAGCCCTAGAAAAAGGGCTCATTTGACCATCAAAGTCTTTCTTTGGTGCATCAGTATTATTCATAGCTAATAAAGATGAGGAATTGTGTCTTGTTACCAACTACAGAGCACCAAATGAATTTAAAATTAAGAGCAGGTATCCCCTGCCCCTGATTAATAAACTCTTTGATGCTCTAGGGGGTCACAGCTCTTTAAAAAATTGACTTAACAGCAGGATACCATCAAATATGTGTTAAACCAGAAGGCATTCCCAAAACAGTGTTCTAAACTAAATATGGCTTGATTGAATGTGTGGTCCTCAATTTTGGCATGAAAAATTCTCCAAGTACCTTTTTAACCTTTATGAGAAAAGTATTTAAAGACCACAACAGAAAAAGGGCCATATTTTACCTGGACAACATAATCATCTATATTCCCAACAAGGAACAATATTGGAAATATGTTTACATGGTGCACAATATACTTAAAGTCAATCATATTATAGCTTGACCTTTCAAATATGAATTTTTTCAACCAAGCTCCCATTCCTAGGCCACATTATCAGCAGAGATAGGATTAAACTAGACCCAGAAAAGATAAGAGCCATTGCAGACATGTAAGCACCACACAACAAGAGTGAACTCCAAATATTATTGGGAATGATCACATATGTCAGAAGGTTCATCCCTGATTGGGTAGCCTTAATGGCACCCTTTTATGCAAGTACAGGCAAAAAAAATCTTTGTGGACATAATTAAGAGAACAACACTTTTGGAAATTAAAAGAATGTATGGTCACCCCTCCTATTTTTTAATATCCAAATTGTGAAATAGTGTATGAATTAGAAGCTGACGCCTCTGATTATGCAATAGGAGGAATACTCTAAATGCAAACTGCAGAAAATGACTTCCTCCCTGTAGCATATGAATCAAGAAAGCTTTCTGATGGTAAGCAAAGATATCCAATACCTGCCAAAGAACTGATAGCTATTGTCCACTGTCTGATGAAGTGGCAATGCTATCAGGAAGGTTCACAGATATTCAAAGTGCTAGCCAACCACAAGTCATTGGTGTTCTTCAAGACTCAACAACATCTATCTAGACAACAAGCTGAATATATGAGCCTTATACAAAGGTATCCCATGTTAATTGAATGCAAACCAGGCAAAGAAATGCTTACTGCAGACACCCTGTCAAGGCTATACCGTAAGTATCTACTATGCACTGATGGAGACCCCAATTAGCCCATGTTAATCATGGGAAATCTCCAAGAGGGGTTTCCACCCTATAAACTAATGAAAATCCAAGAGAAAGTCCTCAAGAACAAACATCTTTTCAAAAAAGTATATGGTACTCTACACTGCATAATACAAAGTGGCAATACTGTATCCTACATCCTGTCAACACAAAAGATTAACACAATTCTTTGATACCAAAGAGACCTGGGACACACATGTAGCGGAAATCTACATGAATACCTCAAGAAATGCTACTAGTGGCCTAACATACTGGAAAAAATTAAGGAGGTTATGGATAAATGAAATTTTATGAAAAGTACGCCTGCTCCAAGGCACCCCAAGTCAGTAATACCAGTATCAATCACACAGCCTTTCAAAGTGTGGTTGCTGGATATTGTGGGATTAATTTATGGCAATAACAAAGGCAAAAGACAATATCACAGATATTGACTATGCAACTAGGTGGCCTGTAGCACAAGTCACAAAGGAATAAAAAATAAATGGTGTAAGATAATTGATTGGCAAAGAAATCATAGCTAAGTTTGGGAAACCCAAACTCCTAATCAAGGAGAGAAGAACCAAACTCAAAGCTATTGACACCAATATCTACCTTGCTAAAAATGGAATAAAATAAACCATTGCCATTCTTTATCACCCACAAGAAAATAAAAGAGTTGAAAGACTAAATGATTCCCCTGTGAAAGATATCAGTAAACTGTCTGCCAACAATACAAAAGTCTGGGTCAACATGCTGCCAACATCACTTATGATGTGCAGAACACAAGTTAACTGCAATACAGGCTAAAGCCCATATAAACTTGTCTATGGAAATAAATCTGCTATTGTCAGTACTAAGTTAGAATCCTGATTATTTCTACCTAAAGAAGTACCAGCTGACAACAACCCTGACATACAACATTTCATAAAGGACCAAGAGACTAAAGAAAAGAAAGATTTGATAGAGAAACAATCCCCATCTAATTGGAACAATTTCAAAGCAGAGACAAGATTTGGGTTGTCAATCACGGCTTACACAAGTTGGAACCAGGGATAAGAGGACCAGAAATTATCATAGAGGTCAACCCAAACAGCACCTACCTTTTCAAAGAAATTAACGCTTGTGCCAAGTTAAAACATATCATCATGTCCAACTCTGCCTGTACAAAGCAAGGACAGCACAATATAACTCATGACTACCTGTCCCTAACGCAAAACTGGATCAATATCAAGCCCAAATCCCTGACACTATTAAAAAATTCCCAAGGCTCCTCCTTCCAGCACCCCAGGGGGAGATGTTGCAACATCTTTGATTACTCCCTCTTGGAGAAGTAATTCTACAAGTGATTCCACAACTAATCATTAAGTCAATGGCACTCTTACCAAATGCCCATCTAATACAGGGATAAACCCTTTCAAACCTTAGAGAAACAATTACTTGGATAAGCCCCATGACTACCATGACATACATGTACAGTATGTGGCTTCTTATGATACTGTATAATACTCTAAACTCATACCAATAATGTTTCATTCTCTTCTTAATTTCCCACTTTATTTTGTTTATATACTTCCCAGAAGTATATACTCAACCTATTGTACAGAGAAACACCCAATAATTTCCATGAGAAGCCCAAATCAACCATGGAATTGTAAACAAGTGTCTTAGAAACAGAAAGCCCAAACTCTGTGGTCAGCAAAGATTAGACAGAGAGAGAATACAGATTGCAATCCTTTGCTACCTACTGTTTAATTTCATCAATGTGCACAGGTTTCAGAAGCTTATGCTGCTGTTTGGCTTTTGGGATTTTGGCAATTCAGCTTATGTCATCATGTGTGGTGTTGAGTTGAGTCACATAACTGGTTGTGGCATCAAACTTGAATGCAATATCCCAAACTGCCATTCCTATGTTTAAGCAATTGAGGAGAGCTTCATACTCACTATTTGTCAACCAAAACCTACTGTCAGAAATCTGCGGACCGTGGTATTTTATCATCCACCAGATGATACCCTAAGTCTTCTAACATTAGGAAAGTACAGAGAACCTGTGACTTTGGCATAACCTGCAGTCCATAATACTTAGTTTTCTGCAGAAGTAGCAAGTCTGACTGGGCCCAAAGCCCGGAGGATTTGGGACAGTTCTTCCTACTTTTGGATACAGTTCATGGGTTGTCTCTATATTTTACTATAGATAATTATACTGTATGACAACAGTATCATCTTTGGCTCTACTAATAAAGCCTAAGAGAGGATCATATTAAGGAAATAGGACTTGGATCAATCATCAAGTCAATACAGAATCATCAGTCTTTTATTCTAATGGACTGGCTTTAAGGCAGCCTGCCTGCCCGTGTTTTATCCAAGTTAGCTCACAGCGCTAGGAAGAGACTGAAGTAGCATTAGGTCAACACAGCAGGAGGCCCGGCCTTTTCAGGGTGGATTTTGTGGAAGCTTGCTTGACAACTTACTTGGCTTACTGTGTTTATTCTAGACACGTTACATAGCTGAATCTCTTTTCAACTGCCTGCCTGGGCCACTATCCAGGGCTAGCTAGCCAACAGTTGGCTACTAGTTCACAAGATGATTGTTACACTAATCAGAGCTACTCTAATACAATAGGCTCAGAGCCTTTTATCTTAGAGTGTTTTGGCCCGCTGGCCCAGTTCATATTGGACTCTGCTAGACATAATGCAGATGACGGTTCTTATGACAGCCCTCTTATTCTAGGATACAATTTAAGTTTAGAATAATAATTATTGTGAAGTGCATATTGAGGTGCTTGATGAAGGGAACTAATTAATGAGCAGTAATTGCATGTTCCATTCATTAATTGTAATGCATGGATTTGTTGGTACCAGGATATGATTTGATCATTGGTTCCACAAACCTGCGGCCCACATTAATTTGTTGAAACCATTCCTAAGAGTGATTAGCTACTGGCCCGCGTTATTTTGTTGGAACTATACAAAGAGTGATTGACAGCTGGCCCGCAATAATTGGTTGAATCCGTTAATTAGTCAATATCCCAAAATCCTGACACCTACCCTTGGTGGATAAAATAGCATCCAAGCTATTGTGTTCAGCACACAAGATATGGACCTTTGTGTTACGGCAGAAAATCAAATGGAGGGGATAGCACAGCCTTGAAAGACTAGAAATCAGTGTCAAACTGCCGCAAAACCTTTGAAAATTTTGGTCAATTTAAATATTGTAGTAGATAAGAAATGGGTCAAGGCTGGAGTCACTCATACAAACTCAAAATTCTGGATCTACACAATTCTTATCCAATAACTACAACAAATTAATGACGTGTTATTCACTACCAAAGGAAGCTGGCACTTGAGCCGCTGGTTGACAAATTATTTTTGAATTATGACAACATTCAGTCAAACTATAAAAATAGGCCTCCAAAGGTTGGAAATATTCTTGTTGACCAATCAGAAGCTGCAAGAATGACATCCCTCCCAAATCAAATTCTCTTAAAACTCTCCTAATCCTCACACTAGAAACTTGCTTCTAGATAGCTTATGTTGTGAATGCTGCCATTCACCATGTTTTGATTTTGCCTTTGTTGGGTTATTTTGAGGACAAATCTCTCTCTTTCTCTTTTGCACTTTGAAATGAGTATGGCTCCAAATTGGGAAATAAAAATTGTTCAGTTTCCTGATTCTGCACAACTCACTCTCCTCACTCATGCTTGTGGCAAGTGATCCTACTGTCCATGTAATGTTTTGTGGTAAAGCTACACAGTATATAATTCCCATTTCTATACCCAATAAAATTTAAGTTCTATTCACATTTTTGTCTTTGTGTCTCCACGTACTTTGGTGCCTCTCTAGACACGTCTAGAAGATATTATTCAATCAGGGCTGCAAGGTAATCACATAGCCTTCCCTGCCATTCTAACCAAGACTTAGTACAAATCCAATCCTAAGGTTAGGATTTCCTGTTGTGACTCTGTGCCGCGCCTCAAATCACAACAGCTTATTATCACTGAGAAAATAAAATAATTGAATTTTCCAAAAAACTCCATTATTATTGAACACTAAGGCCTTCTGGCCCCAGTTGTTTATAGCCTAATCACCTCATTACTGAATTTGGCCTCTGAATCTTTAGTGGTACAGTGACCAGCTCTTTACCAAGCTTCCTTGTTGGTCTACTTCTCTGGTTTACCTTTCAAAATGCTGTTCCTCATTTCTGTACTTATATTGGTGTTCTTTTATATTGACTTTGGCTCAAAACTCATCAGTCCCTCCTCCTAATTTGGCCTGGTACTTTTAAAGCGGTTGTCAATTTACTTGGTTTATCCTTGTCATTTATCTTTAAATAGTGCAGACTTCCAATTTTGTTTTTACAATTTGTGTAGAAGTTGGGATCACTCTTACTTGCGGTGGCGCTGTCAATAGTGGAATAGGTAACAGGCACAGATTGCCCCTCAGTTGTGGCCAATGGCTCATAAGACATGTCAAAAACGCGGGGCAGGAAGTGGCAGCACTTGGATCAAGAGTGCAGGGCCAGGTGACATCTGGGTAAATAATTGAGGTGTATGTAACCTAATTGTTCCCAACAACCTTGGTATGGAAGGATTTGGTAGCAGGCTGCAAGAGTGGCTTCTGTCTGGTATTTAAGCTGCTATTTCTGGCTTGTGATGCAGGAGGTGGTTGGCTGGCGCTGATGCCCTGGGAGGCCTGTGTATTGGCATTACTCCCCTCAAGTTCTGTTCTAGGTCTATTCTTGGACCTTCTGGGACGCCCTTGTGGACAGGCTTCCCCGCAGGCTTGTGCAGGAGCTGGTTGGGAATGGGATAGTCTGTCCATAAAAATGAAAATAAAAAATATATTTTAGATTAAATAAGTATTTATTTAGATTTTAGGTTTAGTTGTGGGTAGTTGTTTTGGCAACAGTGCCACTGTCAACTTGAAACTCTAAATCTCCTATGTTTTTTGCTAGTTGCGCTAGCTTAATTCTTTTTTTAAAGCGTTCAGGGGTGCAAACCCAGAAAACACAACAAAATCATGGCCATCTTGACACAATTTAATATTAAGCTTAATAAAAAACTTGATTTAACCTGATTTTTCCTTTACTTTTACTAATAAAAATTAGTTTATTTTTTATTTGTTTTCACGACAAAAAAGTGTCAATGTCAACACTTTTTAAGCCGAACTTATTTTTAATAACAAAACTGAAGCATCTACAGTAAAAAAATAAGTGCACATTTAAAAATATTTTTTATTGAATTATTATATTGAAAAAGACAGTGTGCATATATTTGATTGTTGGAATTTTCATGTTATATATATTTATGTGGTACTTATTACGACTTTAATATATTAAGTGGATTGGGTGCTAACGGTGATCCAATAATTTAAGCGTGACTTACTATGTAAGTTACTATAGAATTTATTATTAAAAATAATGTTGACACTCGTAAATGTCGTTTATTTGCTTGTGATCATCCCCTGGGGTGGAGTTAAGTAAATTAGAATGGCGCAATTAAGCTTAAATTAATATGCCACCTCATATAAAGAATGTTGTAAGTGATGTTGTCGACACTTTACCCTTTTTAATATCTACAAACAACTTATTAACAACTTCATATAAGTGCAATGGTAAAATATCATATTCCCACTACCCAAATATAATTTTTAATAAAGAAATAAAGAATCTTGATACTTTTTTAACTTATTTTTATATATATATATATTTTTAATTTTTATATGTGAACAAAAATACACAAGAAACAGTTAATTTTTTGCTAGCTCACGTAAATTTAATTAAGTATACTATGTTTTTTCATAGTAAATTTTCAAAATAATGTTGACAGTGAGAATGTCGTCAAAAATAATGTCTACAATTTTTGTAATTGACAGTGAGAATTCAGATTTTTTTTACTAATTGTCATTCATAATGTCAACGCTTTTCAGTTCTCACATATAAAACTTTATGTTTTATATAATAAAAACTTCTCATTTTTTGATATGTTGTATTTTTGACTTTGCTCTTTCATATTTTTTAATTTTTAAAATAAAAATTTATCTAAATAAAATACTTTCACATATTTCTTTCAACTTTTATCTTGTTATTTATAACTTTAATAAAATAAAAACTATACAAATAATTTTTAACTTTTAAATGCCAATAAAAACCATCTAAGATTTACTTTTTATATATTATGCTTTTTAAGTTGTTTTGTTTGTTTTTTAAATACTTTGCTTTATTTTAAATCATTTTACTTATTATTTTAGGACAAGAACACCTCCAAACAGCCAAAGGGTACCAAGCGTCCCTCCAAGCCCACCAAAGCCACCAAGAAGAAGCCTGTCTTGTCAAAGAAGGCCACCCCCAAACCATCCCCCAAGCCCTCCCTGAGCCCTCTCCTGAGAAGAGCCCTGCTCATTCCACTGGGGGAGAGGAAACTGATGGCTCTCTTACAGAGCACAGTTTTTACAACTCGGCTTCTGACAAGGAGCCAATCAAGAAGCAGCGGCAAGGCAAAAAGACCCCACCCAAGGAAAAGTCTCCTGAACATGAGGAGCACCAAAATAAGCCCCCTTCTGCTTCCCCATCACCACTAAACTCTCCCCCTTCAAGCTCATTTGGGGATGATTTGAAGCCCTGCCCCAATTACTTCCCTGGCTTCTGCCATGCTCCTGCTGGCCCTTGGGACCCTCTTGTGGCCCACAACATCTGCAACGTTGATGGAAAGTTCAAGGTTCTTTCCATACTACCCAAGTTTTTCCCCATCATGAGTGTTAAAGGTGGGCCTGCCATGGTGGCCAATGGGTATATATTCAGCTGCAACAATGCCAACCAGGGCTTTAAGAGCCAGCATTACACATGCGAGGACTGCCCCTTCCCAGTGCGGCTCAACACTGAGCACTGGGACCTGGTCCAAACCATAAAGGGAGAGCATACCTAAATCATGCCCAACACTACATCTCCTGCCTCCTGAAGTGGTATCTGGTGCAGATTATGCCCACCTCCAAAGACCTTTCTTCCACCCAGCTGGCTGTGCTTGCTTGCAAGTACCTGACCCCTACCAACCTCAAGAGGGTCCCTACTCACACCCAGTTGGTTAAGTTTGTGAGTGATAGGCGTCAAGCCTCAAACCCCCTGGCCAAGAGTGCCAACAACATCAAGGACCTGGTCCTCACCAATGCCCTCAAGAAGACAGAGGATGGTGAGATGTTCCTGCTCCATGACAATGGGCAGGAAGTGGAGGATAGGATTGTAGCCTACGCCACAACCCAAAACCTGGAGCAGCTAAACACTGCTACCACCTGGCTGTGTGACGGCACATTTGCTACTTGCCCCCCTCTTTTCAAGCAGCTTTGGGTCCTGCATGGGCAATTCAATGACCAGGTTATCCCTCTTGTGTTTTTTCTCCTTCCTGGTGCCAAGACAGAGGTCTATGCCAGAGCTTTCAAGATTGTCCAGGATGCTTTGAGCTTCCTTCCCACCAACCAGCTCCCCCCTCTCACCCACACCACAAGGGCCAATCCCTCCTCCGCTGAGAAGGATGAGGCAATCATAGCCTCTGAGCAGCTAGCTCATGCGCGCTCACTTGGGCTGAAGGGGATCATTATGGACTTTGAGCAGGCTCAGTTCAGAGCCTTCCAGGCCACCTTCAATGGAGAAGTCCAGGGCTGCTTCTTCCATTTTTGGCAGGCCCTTGTCAAGAATCTCAAGAATGAGAAGGACCTTTTCTACAAGTATCTTAACAATGGTAAGGATAAGTGCTGCTTTGCCCTGACCCAGTTTGCTTCCTTGGCTTTTGTGCGCCCAGAGCATACTAGGCTTGGCTTTGAGGCCCTCCAGGAGGATGCTTATATCAAGAAGCACTCCACCATCTTTGAAGGTTACCTGGAGTACTTTGAGCGGCAATGGGTGGGCAAGAAGGTGACTGCCTGGAGAGGTAAGAGCAGGGCTACTGCCCCTTGGAACTGTCAAGGCGCCTGCCTCAAGGGGAAACAAAGACCACCTCTAGCCTTGAGGTTTGGCATAAGCACCTGAAGGTGAAGTTTGGGACCAACCTCAAGTTCAACAAGTTCTTCTCCAAGCTACAAGAGGAGCAGGCCTGGACTGTCTCCAAGTTCTGCAACCTGGCCAACTGGGTGCCCCCCAAGAAGAGGAAGTACAAGGAGCAAGACTACCAGGAGGACGTGCAGAAGGTAGTGAAGAAGAAGTAAAAGGTGGTGGAGATAAAGAAGTACCTAGAAAATGTTGCCACTGCTCTTGCAGGTGGCTTTAATTAGCCAAATAACTTTGCTTTGCTTTGCCTATATATTTTTTACTTTTAAACTTTTATTTTTTTATTTTTTTTGGATATTAATAATCTTTTTAGGTATAAATGGTAAGCTTTATGTTTAGTTTTAATGTGTTTTGTAAGAAATATCTTATATTTTGTTAATTTATCTTTAAGGTATGAGATATTTTCAGTTATGCTTATATAAAGTATAATAAATTGAAAATTAGAATTTTCTTATATTTTGTAGTTATTATGATATATAAAATATCTTTATTTTTGGTTCAATGGAATTTTAATTTTTATGGGAATAAAAAATAATTTTATAATAAAGAGTGTAATTTACATAGTAAACTAAAAATTAGTTTCTTATATCTCCTTATTATTATTACTTATGGTATTTTTTTATTGCATTTTTGAACTTACTGGGGTCATTTTAATATAATAAAGTATTTTAAAATAATTTTTTATATTAAAAATGTTCAGGGTAAAGTGTTTTGTTAATTAAAAAAGTGTCAACATCCAGGAAACA
Organism: Entomophthora muscae; assembly: GCA_014839935.2. NCBI lineage: Eukaryota > Fungi > Entomophthoromycota > Entomophthoromycetes > Entomophthorales > Entomophthoraceae > Entomophthora > Entomophthora muscae. The sequence goes on from QTSX02001481.1 coordinate 103,839, forward strand.
ACATTAAGTAAAACCGGGTTGTCACTTTACTATAGTGTTGACATTAAAAGTGTTGACATGGCCACTGTCAACATTTTTAGTGTCAACATGGGCGCTGTTGTCGTTGTTTTCTCTTGATTTAGCCTTGAATAGTAACAGAATTTCTATATTAGTGATTTGGAGTGCATAATATTGTATCATTATCAGGTTTAGACAATTTTACATCTCAATTTATTTACATGTCTAAGCATGGTTATCAAAATTTAATTTTTCATTTAATTTTATCCAGAGTGGAGCTTCTCAATTTTTGTTGGTGTTTTCTAGTGTGCTTAATATGTATTCAAAGTTGATTTCAGTTCCCACAATTATTATTTTAGTTTACTAGTGGCTTTCATTTGAGATTTGGAATTTGGTTCTTGGATTTGACAATAACAAAATTCCAAAAAAATAGTAAACTTAATGAAAATAATTGATGGATTTGAGCAATTTAAATCTGATTCCAGTCAATTGATTTAATCCATTTGAAATATGCAGCACAACTTGAAAATTTCTAAATGTTGACAGTCATAACTAAGACAAATTTTTAGGCTGGCTTTGAAAATTTATATTTTACCCCATGCCAACACTTATAATGCTGACAATAAACATTTAAATTTATTTTCTCTAACTTATTTCCAAGTAAAAGCTTCAATACTGTATCTTATATAAATCTTTGAAGTTCTTTTGTATGTTTTATTTAGTAAAACTCCCAAACTTTATATTTTTCAGCTTTCTCTTTAATTTTTCTACTGTAAATTCAGAACCTAAACGTAAAAATGCAGGATTGTCAAATCCTTGGTCCAAATTTAGAATCACTTTTGCGGGCAACTCAGCTGAATGAAAAAATAAAATATTTAATAAAATCAACCATTTAATTTGACCTTTTTTATTTAAATTGGCAAATTTTAAATATCTTGAGCAGATAACTCAACTAACAAAAGACAAAACCCAGCAAACAAATGCGGGATACATGAATCAGAAATGCAGGATTCTGATGTACAATTTGAGATTTCCTGTATGTCAAACAAATCATAGATATCATGTAAAAATTAACAAATCTGAAATTGTGGGATTGTCAAATCCAAGAACCAAGTTTCAAATCATAATTGCAAGGAATTTAAAATAAATATAATTTATGGGTGTCTCAAAAAGGATGCTAAAGGATCTAGAGTGGATTTATGCTGATTATTTTAGGAAGCACAGACATTCTAAAAATCACCCTATTCCAGTTTAGGACAGCTAAAATTTAGATTGTAATGATCACCAACTTACCATATATAATAATAAAATTGACTAAAATATACATTCATCTTCTTGAGTTTAAAATTATAATAAATTTTCTATTATGTCTTCTCCCAACACCAACCAAGTCAACGAGCTGTTCCCTGGTCTTGAAAAAATCATGCAGGGCTACACTGCTTCTCTTAAAAGTGAAGCCTCTGTCTATGGCCATCTCAACCCACAGGCCCCTCTGCAAGCACCACCCAGGAGTGTGTTCTTTCTCCTGCATTCTCAAGCATGGACCTGTTTGCCCATCATGCACATGCAGCTGCTAACCCAAATCATATAGCCATACTAGCTTCTGTAATTGACTAAGTGAGCCACAGGGCCACCCATGGAAGCCATAATCCAGAAACAGCCAATCAGATGGCACCGTCTGGTTCTCAAGGCAGACACACCTCACCTCCAGCCAATCAGCCTGCAAGACACAGAAGAAATTTAATCACTCTTGAGATTGTTCTTGAAATGGTTGAAAATTGAGGGATGCTTATGTCCCTCAGGGAAATTGTAGCCGCAATGGGTTTTGCAAAGTCCACTGTGGATGCAACCCTGCGAGCCCACGCCAACTGTGGCCCCCCTACCAAGAAGACCCCAACTGGTGCCTGTACTTTGACCATAGGTGACACAGCCCATCCCCTTATGATGACCATTATGGAACGTGACCTGTGAATGCCCCTGGTCCAGGTATGTCTCCAGCTGGGACTCCATGGCATCTTCACCAACAAAAGAACGGTGAATTTGCGGATGCACAGAGTTGTGGTTGCTGCTAGAATCTTGTCCAATCAAGTTCTCAGTAGCCCCATTTTGGTGGACACTGACCCCTATTATTGTACTGTTGTCAATTTCATCAAAGGAAGGGCAATGAAGGCCCATAATGACGTCAGCTTCCTATCATACACTAAGATCTTGGCCAGTATCCAAAACTTTGGAGAGAAGCGTATCCAGTCTGATGTATACAAGTGCGGCCCAATCTTGTATTGTTTTGTTGGGGTTTTATTGGCAGTTTTGCCATTGGGCGTCAATTGTTACTTGGCAATATTCAACACCGCAGATGGGTATGCCTACCAGACAGAGCTCAAGGCCATACTGGAGGAGTGGGCCACACAAAACGCTGTGCACACAGTGATACTGCATGCTGAGATGGATCAGCAGGAATGGGCAAACCAATAAATCAGGGCTGCAGGGCATACCTGGTGTTCCTACCCCATTAAGCACACCAACATGCATCTTGCAGATGTATATCTCTACAATTTTGGTTCTGCCCTCAGGGGCTTAAAGCCTGCCACCTACAACAAACTATGCACCCAAATTGATAAGGATTATGAGCTTTTCCCTTCTGTGTCTGTCCAGGACTTATTTGATCTCATCATTTTCTATGCAAGTGATAGTGATAAGTCCAGAAAGGACCCCTGCTTGCCCCCACACCAGTTCATCTGTTTTATTAAGCCCACTTATGTGACAAAAGAAGAATTTGAGCAATTGAAGCAATCAGCTCTTGCTGCCCCTTCCCAGTCAACAAAACCTGCCTCCCCAACCCCCTGTCAAGCCACCTGTGTTCCAACCCTGATTCTGAAGCCACTACCAATCCCCTCACTATCTCTGATGCTGTCCCTTTCACAGGCGCAGATGAAGGTGATGTTCATTCTGACCATTCCCTTGCCTTTCCGTCCTCTAATTAGTAAATAAATATTTTCTTTGTGACAACTTATTAAAATCAATATCCCTCTTTCAATTAATAATTAATAATATTTTCTTTTTATATTATCAACATTTCCCATAATTAATACAATTTTGTATATTTTACAAATAGCTTAAAATTGTTAGCATACATATTTTTCATCATTATTAATAAACTAAAGACCATAAATGTAATATTGCATTAGAATATAGCAACCAGATGTCAACTCTTGATATTTAGATATTATGTGCATAACTCAATGCATTTTGTTTAATAAAATCCACTGTAAACTTGGCCTTTTCCATTATAATTTAATGAAATAGACTGTGTTTATATTAGAGAGCCATTGACGCTTAGTAAAAATATTTATACATAGTGCATTTTACAGCCTGTATATTTACCTATTGATGATGTTTCTGTAAACCTTTTGTTGGATTTTTCAGGGTAATAATGTAATGTGTTAATAAATTACTGTTTTTTGTCATTAATTGACTGATTTTCTTTGCTGTGGCAATTGTGCATTTTCTGATATTTATGCACTAGTATCCAATTGGTTGGTTTCACATACAATCACACAGGCAATATGAAATCAAGCCGCCACCCCAACAGCATCTGGTCTCAGGGTGACAACCATGTTTCCTATTGCCTGTGCAATTGGATGTGAAACCAACCAATTGGATACTAGTGCGTAAATATCAGAAAATGCACAATTTCCACAGCAAAGAAAATTAGCCAATTAATGACAATAAACAGTAAATTATTAACACATTACATTATAATTACCTCGCAAAATACAACTAAAAAGTTTATAGAATTATTAACAATAGGTAAATATACAGGCTGTAAAAATGCACTATGTATCAATATTTTTACTAAGCGTCAATGGCTCTCTAATATAAACACAGTACATTTCATTAAATTATAATGGAAAAGGCCAAATTTAAAATGAGATTTATTAAACAGAATGCATTGAGTTATGCACATAATATCAAAATATCAAGAGCTGACTTCTAATTGCAATATCCTAATGAAATATTTACATTTATTGTCTTTAATTTAGTAATGATGATGAAAAATATTTACACATTGAAGGTAGTACTATAAAGACCAGTTTTTTAATGTAATTCAAAAAAAATGTCAAGTATCTATAACTTAATAAAAAAATTAGAGTCAGCCCTCCAAAAAGTTGTCAAGCTGGAATACAATATAAGGGAAATTGTGGTAAATCAACTGGGAAATGAGGGAAGAGCCTTGGTCCAGCAAAATGAAACTTCAAAAAATAGCCTGGGAACAATGGTCAACAAAGAACACAAAGAAATATTTTTAAATTTTCAAAAGGAAATACTCAAGCAGTTAGATTTCAAAAGTGAAAGTTACAACTCATGGGAATTTTCAAAAACCAATAGAAAAAATACTCAAAAAATCAAACTAATTGAAGGAAATGAAATCCCATATGAAATAAACACAAATGAAGAGGAAACCAAACAAATGGAAACAGACAAAAATAAAACTCAGTCAAGAAGCAGGAGCGCTTCAAGAAATACAGAAAATTTATCAAATGAAAACCAAGAAGAAACACAAGTTGCAAGAAAGATAAGAAAAATTAAGCCTAGGAAAATTAATGAAGAACAGCCAACACTCATGAAGTTTGCTGAGGTGGTGCCTGTGACTGAGGGGGCCACAGGGGAAACAATTAGTAAGTCCTTTTATGCTTTACTTATATTTATTTTAGTAATCACTAGGAATAGGGACAAGATTGCGGAAGTGGCAGCTTTTACGCCAAGTTTGTTCTACGGGGGTTACCAGCCACTGGTAGCCCCTGTAAAACAAATAAATAAAAACCAAATAAATAAAATAATTCAACATAATATGAATAAGTTTTCACATATTGAAGCTAAAGATAGGGAATATTCACCACCGGCAGGTTGCTCACCATGGTTAAGGGAAGCATACAAAATAGGATCAAATATCAACTTCAAAGAGATGAATGAAATTTGTGGGGATGTCAAGCTAAACTTTGATGAAAATATCTATGAAAGCATTCAACAATTCCCATTTGCAAAAATTAACAAATATAAAAAAAACTTAATAAAAACTGACTTTCAAATTGGAACTGAATATTTAAAGACTAAAATTTTTAATGAAGTATTCAAGGCATTGTCAAATAAATTTGGGGATGCAGTCCTTGTGAACAAATTTAAACCTTTATTTTTTTTGTGGAGGCATGGGGGGCTGATACAAGTCAGGCGTCCCCGGAACCCTCTTCAAATTCAATCAAACTTCCTATATCAATAGATTAGTTCAAGTATTCAAAAAATTGTGCATGTTCTCAGAAAAATACACCTTGCAAAGAATTCATGTCACAATATACAAGGGAATCCTCCTTCACTGCATATTAAAAACCAATGTCAAAAAGTTGGAGGATGTACCTATTCAAATCAATATATGCTGCTTAGCACTCAAACACCAGAAGACACCACGGGGGTATAGGACAGTTGAGCACGTCCTGTACAACTCCTTTGCATTGGCAACATTGTATGGGTACTACATGTCCCCTGAAAAAACTATTAATCAATTTTCTCACCTGGCTTCCTTACAAAATGTTCAACAACCACTGGGGTACAGGGCACCACCCCTCTAGCAATTGCATCCAGGGTTGTCCACCACGTACAGAAGAGTACATGGATCCAATTGGACGCTCTAGCCAAAAATTTAATTTTGGGGTATAATTCCCCAGAATAATTGCATTCCCCTTTGCAATTAGCATCCCCTCAATAAATATTTTTCCCTTGCAACTTAATTTTTTTAAAATTTTTATATTTTAATACTAAAATTTTAATATATAATACTTCAATATTGAATAAATCACAATTAAATAAAAATAGTTAAATTTTGAATGTTTAAACTTTAATAGATAAATTTTAAAATTTATAATTTATAGTTTTACTTTTAATATTTAAATTTTATTTTAAATTTTAGTAGGTAAATTATAATATTGATATATCTAAATATATCACAAGACATTAGTTATAGTGCAACTACGTCAAATAATAAAAATAAGTTAAAAATGTTTTTATTTACTAGCTTGTCAAGTACAGGTTCATTTATTACATATACAAACAACAAAAATTGAATTTATCCGCATCATGTGGCCTGCTCCACTTATATTCTAAACAAGTGATTGTTTAGAGCTCAAATTACCTTTCCCTTGTAATATGATCTGATAAATATATTTGATATGCTTGACCTACGTCCTAAGTACTAATTAGTAAGCAATACATAAAAATCATTGGTGGTTGTGTTGTGTGGCTATAGTGGCACTGAAATAATAAGGATCAAATGATGACCTGCAAGGTCTGATTTGTGGCTTAAAAAAGCCAGATTACCAATAAGGATTCACTATTATTTAAATAAAAGTAATCTATTTCTATTTATTTTAATTTATTTATTTGTTAGCGCAACAGTCAATATAATATTCAGTGCATATGATTAAAAATATTTGTCCTCATACCTAGTATAATTAATTTTACTTACCTTTTCTATGTATTCTTAAAAGTCTATAATACATTCAAATGTCACATTATTATATATAAATAATAATTATTGAGTCCTACTAAAAACAAAATAAATAAAAATAAAAACAAATAAAACCCTGAGCGCCCATTTATCTGATTGGCTCAGAGGCCAGGGCTTTGGGGAGTAAGGATTCTGAGTGCTTGTAAAAAGCTGCCACCACATCAGGTGGCATTGCAAATTGACTGACCTCAAGGATGTTGAAGAGATCCTTGGTGTCCTGAGGGAGGTCTTGCTTCACCTTATTTTTGATCCACCCAAAGACCTCCTCAATTGGGTTAAGGAATGGAGAATATGGGGGGAGTGCCAGGATTGAAAATTCTTCCTCTCTTGAAACCTGGGCCCAGGAGCAGGAATTGAACCCCAACCCTGGATCCCCCAGGCTAACAGGCCTGTGGATTGCAGGACCGCCTGCCTGCACTTTTCTGGGATCAAGCCCCCACAAGCTGATACCAAGAATGTTGGCCCATGAAGGGAAACAAGCCAAACCAAGGAAATTATTGCACCAAATGGAAGACTAATCACAGCGCCTAATGGAGGCACTGATTTGGCAACTATTAGCCTCATGAACTTGAAGTCTACACTAGCAATCAATCAGGAGTCAACCCAGGAAAGAGGCACAGGCCTGCAACCTGGTCCCATGACCACAAAACTAAAGCAAGATAATCAGGTAGCCAAATCAAGATTCTTGACCAATGGAAGAACTCCCAGGCCAAATGCCATTTTGCTGCTCTTGGACCCAAGCACCCAGTTCCCCCAGGCCTGCCTTTCCCAATGCCCTGACAAATCCCCATGTAAAATGTTAATTTTGGAGGTGGGGTACTATATAGACCAAAGGACCCCAAACTCCAAACTTATTGCCATTTTTGAAATAAAGGTTATGTTATTTTTGCTCACACAGCTATTGCCTTATTTTATTTTTGCTATCTACCAATTCAGTTTGAGATCTCCTGCCCCACCGCCTGTGGTTTCCTGTCCTCCTGGTATACCCTTTAGACCCGTCTATTTTACCAACTACCCTATGAAATCTGAATAAAAGGACTACACCCCAGAAAAGATACTCAAACTCGACCCTTTGGCCCGCATACAATCTGCAGTTAGATACAACCAACAAGGTCCGTGGATATTTTCAACCCCCAAGTTGTTCATATGAAAATTCAACTATCTCCCTGCTTACAACCTGCCCATGGAACCACATGTGACCCCAAAATCTATGCCTGCTTCCTCACTTGGCCTCCCAATCAACCATTCTGGCAAGCTGTTTGGGATTGTGTACATCACCCTCACAGGGGTGATTGGCACTGTAATCCCGGCCGCTGGCCTGTGGTCCTGGGTGGTAAAGTCTACCTCCTACCTTTTTAAGCTGGCTCTCCTCTTGTGGTGGGCATCACCTGCAAAAAACCTGGCCTGGGTCACCCCTGGAAACAATGGGCTGTCTGACCAAGACTGGATCCCTGACAGGGAGGAATAGGAGTCTCATTGGGCAGTCAGCCAGGCAGTGGATGGCCAAATGGCTATTTTTATTGATGTGCAGGAACTCAGACACAACCAGATCCATTTTGTGGAGCCTAACATTACCCAACACAACAATGTTGGTTGTAATGTGTTAATTGATACGGAGATACTCCTTGACAGTTTGGAGAAAATCAAGAAATGTCCTGCTATTATGGGAACCCTTGATCATCTGATACTGGTCCAAACTGTGAGGACCCTGAAGCACTACCATGGAATAAGTCTGGGAACAAACAGCTGCACAATGGGCTATGCTGTCCTTGGACTCCTTCTTGACCCACCCATGCCTAGACCTGAGTGAGGAGGAAAATGTCAATTCATTGATATAGAAGAACTGTACGTTGCCAGTCTCCTTTAGTGCCAGATATGTCTCAGCATAAATGTGTTGATATTTGATGGTTTTTTCACTGTTTCAATTGTAAAGAGAAATCACCCAGTACTTTCCAAGAGAAGCTACAATTAAACATGGTTTTATAAACAAGTGTTTTAGAAACAGAAATCCTGAACTCCATGGCCAGCATTGATTGGACAGAAAGTGAGTCCAGGTGGCAATCCTTGGCTACCCACTGTTTTATTGCATCAATATGCACAGGCTGCAAGAGTTTTGGCTGCCGCTAAGCCTTGGTGGATTTGGCAATTTGCCTGGTGTTGCCATACTTGGTGTTGATGTTGGCAATTTATCTGGCTGTGACACCAAATTGTGATGCAATATCCCAAACTGCCATTTCCCCATTCAAGCAGTTGAGGAGAGCTTCATGCTCACTATCTGTCAACCAACACTGGCCCTTGGCAGGTACCACGGCATCCTGGATAGCAGGCTTGACACAGGGGATGAAGACCTTTGTGTAGAAGGTGGGATCACGCTTGGTTGCGCTGGTGCCGTCAATAGTGGCATACAATACAGGCACAGATGGCTCTTTGGTGGTGGTCAATGGCTCATATGATGTATCAAAGACACAGGGGCAGGAAGTAGAAACTCTTGGATCAAGAGTGTGGGGCTTGGTGACAACTGGGTACACAGTGGAGGTGTTTGTAACCTCATTATTCCTGATGACCTTTGTATAGGAGACTTTGATTGCAGGCCTTGAGAGTGGCTTCTGTCTAGGATTTAAGCTGATTGTTCTGGCTTGTGGCACAGGAGGTGGTTAGCTGGTAATGACACCTTGGGAGGCCTGTGTGTTGGCATGACTTTCTTCAATTTGTGTTCTGGGTCTGTTCTTGGACCCTCTGGGATGCCCTTGTGGACAGGCTGCCCCGCGGGCTGGTGCAAGAGCGGGTCAAGAATGCAATTGACAGTCCATAAAAATAAAATAAAAAATAAATTTTAGATTAAATATGTATTTATTTGGATTTATTGGCTTAGTTGTGAGTAGTTGTTTTCTCTTGATTTAGCCTTGAATAGTAGCAGATTTTCTATATCCATGATTTGAAGTGTCTAATATTGTATCCTTTCCAGTTTTGGATGATTTTATAGCTTAATCACTTTTTATGTCTAAACATGGTTATTGAGATTGAATTTTTCATTTGATATTAGTTGTGGTGGAGCTTATTGATTTGGGTTGGTGCTTCCTAGTGTGCTTATTGTACGCTCAATTTGGATTCTAGGTCCTGCAATTATTATTTGAGTTTACTAGTAGAATTCAAAAGTGATTTGAAATTTGGTTCTTGGATTTGACAATCTTGCAATTTCAAAAAACATAGTAAACTTAATAAAAATGGCTGATGGATTTGAACGCTTCAAATCTGATTCCAGTTAATTCATTTTGTCCATTGGAAATATGCAGTTCAACTTGAACTTTGCAAAGTGTCTACAAGTTCCTTCTGTTTCAAACATTCAAATAAATACTCAAAGAATTCAATTTAATTAAAAAAGGCCATCCTGCAAAAGAGATTTGAAATTTGGACCAAGTATTTGACAGTCCTGCATTTTACGTTTAGGTTCTGAGTTTACAGTATAGTTTATCCACTTTACTCACAGTTCTTTCTCTAACCCCCTTTAAGTTATAGAATAAATCAAAGAAAATTCAGCCCACTAAGAAGCAGCCAAATAATAATACTTTCAAGAACACTGTTAAAGCTAAGGCTTCTTCTTCTGAAAAGAAAGTTGTTAAGAGAAGCCCTAAAAATAAAATAAAACTCCTACACCTTCAGCTTTTGGAGAGAACTCTGATTATGGGTTCACCTCTCATAGCTGGTATAAATCTGAGGGAGATGAATATCCCACCAACAAGAAAAATAAAGGCAAGTTCAAAGCATTCCCTTTAATCCTTCCCCAAATCCTTCCCTTATAAACATGAAGATTCTGAGGCACATTAGTACTTTCCTGGATTTCAGCACGCCCCTATTGAGCACTGGGATCCAATAAAGGCTCAAAATATTTGCAATGTTGAGGGATCCTTCAAGATTTCAAAGAAATTCCAAAAATATTTTCCATTAATTTCAGTCAAAGATGGTCCAAGTATGGTCAGGGATGACTATGTGTTTAATTGCAACAATTAAAGGCAAAAAAGCTAGAGAAACTATTTAGAATGTGAAGACAGAAGCAGTCCTAAACCTAAAAACCCAAAGTTGTGATAAAGTTACCTTAGAGAAGGTGGAACATACCTGCATTCCTCCCACCACTTTGATTGAGAATCTGCTCAAATGATACCTACTCCAAATGATCCCAGTATCAAAAGACATTAAGGCCACTCATCTGCTAGTAAAGGTCATTAAGCAACTGACAAAAAATTTAAATTGCCCTGATTATAAAAATTATTTTCAAGTATATATGTAATGGGCACTGAGAGCTAAACCTAATTGTAAAATGAATGTATCAACTAAAAGATCAGATAATTACTCCTGAGTTGCATAAAACACAAGACAATAAACAGTTTCTTCTTCACAATGATGGGCCTGATGAAAAAGACAGTATCATATTTTATTCCACCTATAAAAATCTAGAGCAACTGCGCTCTACTGAGACTTAGCTCTGTGATGAGACATTTTCAACATGTCCTAAGTTTTTATACCAGTTGTGGATGATATATGCTCATCTTGATGATAAAGTGCTCATATTTGCCCATTTTTTTCTTCCAGGAGCCTTAGAATAAGTTTACTTAAGAGCATCAAAGATTCTACAGGAGGGGCTTAAAGCTAATCTCACCAAGTCAGGAAAGAGTCCTGGTCCATTAACAAGGAATAATCCTGATGATGCTGATAAAGATGATGTTACTGTGACGCTGCTGAACCTGCAAGATCATCATTGGGTTTCCTGGATCAAATCCAGGGAACTAATGGGTTAGGATGATATTCTTCAAGTGATTGAGCTCTAATCCCAGTACATTATATTGTGCTTGAAGCTCTGAAAATTCCTCAAAGATATTTTCTATCAGCATTCTAGAATCATCCCCATGCATCATGTCCTCTGCCTGTGTTTGCCCCTCTAAAGAAGTATAAAGCTCCTGAAAAAAGAGTAAACTCCTTGCTTAGGAAGTCTTGTCCCTTTGGTGTGAGGTTTAGTCCTCTTGAAAATTTTGTCCATTCTTCACCAGGCTTCTGGCTCCTAGAAAGATTTCTAAAGTGCTGTCTGCACTGCTACTCTTACCCAACACTTGGTTAAAAAATGTGGCGGAAATATTACATGGCCAAAATGATTATAAATAGGTAGGTGTTAAGAAAGTCTTCATTTAACAGAGGGAAGATCCCCTTAGAAATCTTCTGAAATGCAACTGTTTGTAGACTTTTTGAGCCAGCTACTCCTTTTTGAATATTCTGGAAAGCCATCATGTTCTTCTTCACTACTCTGTAGATTAATTTCTTTAAGCTTGAAACCCCATATGTATTCAAACTTAATATCTTCTAATAACAAACTTCTTCTTTTGACCCTGATCAGGCAATCACTATTATATAGCTCCCCTATCTATGTCTAAATTCCTTTATGTTAATTCTTTCAAATTTTAAACTGTTCTTCAATATCGCATTCCTATAATAAAATAAGCTTCCAAATTACTCTATCCAATATCATGACTTTTTACTCCTGTTTCTGAATATATCAACCAAGCCTCAGGTTATTCTACCAATAAAAGATAATCAGTAGGTTAATCCTTAAGCTCAATCACCCTATCAATGTTCATTATCTTCAATCCTATGAAGTGCTTCTCTTTGCTTCCTGATCTTGCCAAAGCTTGGATAGGAAATAAACGTTCCACCAGGGAAAGTGTTGACAATTGTTGTTAACCTAGCCCTTCTAGTCCTTCTGTGTAAGTTTTGGTGGATATATTTCTTAAAAGGAACAGTAAATGTTTTATTTATAATTCTTGCCACTGATAAGATAGCCTTAATTTCAGGAAGCCAGGAGTAGGTAGAGGCATTGTGTGAGAATTGGGGAGCAGGTTAAGAGGAAATAAAACCAAGCTCTTGACCTCAATAAAATCGCGGTTTCAGCAACAACCAAAAGGTTGTTGCCAACAATTCCTGGCTGGTCAAAGGGAGGCAAGGAGTCAACTGAACACGGTGAAGCAATAGAAAAAACCAAATGGCCGGATTTCACTAACAAATTTTGAACTTTATTAGATTAGAGAATGATGAAGCAAGGTCTTTTACAACTCTTGCATTCATTTAAGGGATGGAATAGGATTGGGGTGGTAGATCAAATGTCAAAAACCAATTGAACAATGATATGAGCAGATACAAATGAATTTCTTGAGGCAGGAAGATCTTGAAAAATTTTGAACAGACATAGTCAAAAGGAAAACTGAACCAACTAACATCAGGAATATGCTTTGGATGCAATTACCACTGCTTCTGGCCGCTCTTGCACATGGTATTTAACCAGAGGTGTCTCTTGGGTGGATTAGGTGGAGGCATCTTCTGAATAATTAAAAAATATTAAATTGATGGCTTTTCTTGGGCTTTTTTGGTAACCTTTTAGATAAATATTCAAACATAATTTGGTAGAAATTACAAAGCATTTGGCAGGAATTGAAGTGGAGGCCTAAGGGGGGAGGCATAACTTTACACATTGGGTGACTTGGGACAGGGTACCACTGGGCCAGTGGGTAATACCCGACATACAATGGGTGATAACTTGATAACATAAGATATGGACTGCCCAAGTAAATACCAAGGGCCAGAGTTGGGCACCATGGAGCCTATCATTCCTGTCAAAGTAAATTAGAGTACTCCAAACAGTTGAGTGGATATAGTCTTGGAAGTTGTGGGGGGTTTCATTGGGGGGTCAGGTTGTGGGGTTAAGGGTGGATTCATGGGGACAAAGTATGCTGGTAGATAATTGTACTTGTCTTTGAACAATAAGGGCAGCACTGTGACAGATCAAGGAAATTTATGCTTGCTTTTCATTATCCTAGTCTGAATCATTTTTGATTTGACAGGGAATCCTTTATGTAAGCCTCAATGAGCTTGGATTCCAGGCAAGCAATCTTGGCAATAAACTTGTTGCCATCTGGTGATTACTTCCACGTTTTTTGCTTCCCATAGTCTTGGCTGCAGACCATTTCTTTTATTCCATGGTAGTCTTATTTCAGCTAAAAGCCAAAAACATAAAGCATAAAAAGATAGAGGGGAAAGCAACAATTGTCACACATAAGTATCATTTTTTATTAATTATTATCATGTTTCTATTATATATCAATTGGGGTACATTTGGCTGAAAACCCCTCCAGTTCCAGAATCACACCTGGATTCCTATCACATGGTTTATGATATAACGGCGTCATCCAATCCAGGTCTTTACCAAAAAGATCTTCACGCTCTTAATCTATAAGAATGTGCCCTAATACATTCCAGAATCACCTGATTCTTTCTGTGGAAATATATTGCTTTGGCTTCAAGTATTCCGGACTTCTGGCACCAAACCCCTAAGGAATATATGTATTCCTGATCTAAGCTATCCTTGTTTCAACTGGGAACCAGCTGATCAATCCTGAATGCATAGACACTATTGTCTACATTTAGTTATTTTTGCATTTAATGGTTTTTGCCTTAAAACCCATTAAAACACTTTGAAACTTGAACTAGGCGCCACTTTGGCGCCCCAGCGCCTGTAATATTCACTGGAAAGCGCTTTACAGTAGTTTTAAAAGCTATGGCAACAACCAAAATACCTCAGATTTAAACAAAATAATTTCAGATTTAAACAAAATCCAACTATCAGGTTAAAATATACACTCTGTTAACAGGGTTTATTGGCATTAATGGGCCAAATGAGTCAACACAGCAACAAATGGCTCACACACAAAGCAAAACCATTTGAAATGCAATCCAAAATACATTGATTCACAAACAAAATTGTGTGAGTTGACTTTTGGTGTACATATGTTTACTATGTGAATTGGTGACAAAATACACCCAAGCAAGGTGAGTCAAAACTCAATCCACAAACAAAACACAATAGCAACTCATTATGTAAACAAAATCACTCACACAATGTGTACAATGAATTGTAATCATGAATGATACCAAGGTATCTAATATAAGACACAATATCTGAAATATAAATTTTAAAAATATTGTGTTGGGTGCTTAATTTGGCGTAAAATCTGGGGAAATGGGTGGAAATTATTTTAGGTATTCTAAAATGGATGTTGTAAAACAAAAAACAACTAATTAAGAAATAAAAAATCTATAATTGGGATATTGGGTGAGAAAAACTCTAATTAAATATCCATATTCAGATAAAAGCAAAAAAATAAAATTTGGGAGTAACTTGATTGAAATTTATTTAATATTTTATTAAATTTTAAAATGGAAGGAACACAACAACAGAGTACCAATACACCCATTGTGCGCCGCAGTTGCGGTTGCCCCTGCAGGTCAAAGAATAGAGTTAGTGCAACCCAAGTGCCTACTCAAGGAGGAGACAGAAGAGGAGAGTTTCATAGGGACGCTGCACTGACACAGCTGGTTCAAGGAGCACAAGCTGCTAGGGTGTGGAGCATAAACCCTTGGATCCCAAAGCTGACCCAGAAGCCCACCAAAGTCACCACTACAAAGAAAGTTATAAACAAGGAGGTAGAACTTACTTTGTATGTGTTTGACATTGTGTACCAGCAAGAGTCAGTCCCGTCAGCCATACTGGAGAAGGTGAAGCCTGTACTTGATACTAGCTACAAGCCCTACGTCAGTGATGGCAATCAGGAGGATGACAAAGAGCCCAAGTTCTTTCAAACCAATGAGGGACATCTGGTGTTAAAAAAGGCTGCAGCCTTCTATACCAAGGTACCTATGTCCTGTGTTGTGCTCAATGCCAACAAGTCAATCCCCACTGCTAAAAAGCCCGCCCAGAAGCGCATTCCCAACATCAAACACATCATCCTGATTAAGCTAATGCGGGAATTGGGTGACTACAAGGCAGCCGCGGCCCTTATTGGAGTGGATCCCAAATACACCAGCAAGACCTTCCAAAAATTCATCAATACTGGTTGTGTCCTTGCCGCGGAGAAATCTTTACATGTTTCTACCATGCTCACCAAAAAGCATAAATGGGCAATCTGCCAGTGGATCACCCAGGACTGCCATCTTATACTGGCAAATATACAGGCCATAGTCAAATCTACGTTTGGGATTGAGGTCTCAATTTCCTTTTACTATCATCTGGTGAAGGGAATGTGATTTTCTTGGAAAAAGCTTGGGGTATCCCCCTACAACAGAAACAGCCCAGCCAACATCGATGTCTGGAAAAACTACACAGAGGCATACACTGCCCTCAAAGCCAAGGAGACAGTCACATTTTATTATATTGACAAATCAGCATCTGCCTTGTCAATGCGCAATGAATATGGCTATGTCCCCAAAGGCTCCAATGATGGGATGGCTTGGCGTGCTGCAGTCCGTGCCACAGCCTACTCAATGGTGGCTCTCCTTGGTCCAAAGGGGGTTGAGCTCTACCAAATGATATTGGGTTTGCATAACAGCAGGACCTTTCTATCATTTCTCTGATTGATCCAGGAGTACCTGAGGCGCACAAGCCCTGGCTTCACCAATGTCATTGTGTTGGACAACGTTGGTCTCCACACCCTCCCAGCTGAGACCATGGCTGAATTCTATGGACATGCCAATTTGTTTATCCCGCATGCCTAGCCAAGCAGCCAATCAATTAAAGGCTTAGTGTGTCCATTTTTTATATTCTCTTAATTACTATTCAAGATTTATTAATTATCATTTTATATTTAGATGTTTCCACGCCTTCAATCACATTCAGAAGATCCATCAATAGATGTAATTTATTTATTTTATTATATATTATTTTATTATGCTATCTGAGGCAATCCCAAACGCTTGACACTAGATAATGCAAATTGATTTATACCACTTTGTCAAATAAATATAAAATAGTCTTATAAAAATTAAACATAAAATGTACAGGTTGGAATTTATTTTATTACCGTATTATTTTATGCTTTTATGAAACTTGTTTCCGCAATATATTTTGCAAAACTGGTTTGCTGAAATAAGAATTAGAAAATTTTCTTATATTAAAATAATATAAATTGTAATGATTTTTATTAGAAGAGAGAATTTTTTGCAAACACCTGTAGTGGGTTCTTTGGTATGTACCCACCCCACAATGGAGGTGGCGCACAACCTCCACCGTCACACTGTGGACAGTGGATATGCCCTTATTAAAAAACTCCCTCCTGCTGGTGAAGGGGAGTAGGATAAGGTGCAAACTGAGGAGCAGCTCTTTGGGCGGGGCTGCAAACATGTAGATGCCAGCCAGGACCAGGGCGTCCTGGATGACGTGATCCACTGAGTCATACCTGGGGGGACCTTCTTCCCGTCAAGTGAGAGCCGGGCCTTGCCAATTCCTAGAAGGACCCCAGCAAGATCCTCCACGCTGGTGCTCATCCCAAAGAAGAAAAGATAGCCAAGGTAAACCACCAAGTGAAGCATTTGCCCAGCAAAGGCTTCCATGAACTCACACAATTTATTATAGACCGCACTAGCTTCTTGTTGTGCCAGGTCTTTTGCAAAGGTAAGATCCATTGCCAAGGGGAGCCCTGTCTCATCTGCACTCCAGGCTAGCCAAAAGTCTGCAAGGAGGATCTTAGTTTTCTTGATGGCTGTTTCAGATGCAACAGCCAATTTGCCCATTGTGCACCCAAAGTTCTCCAATAAGTAAGACAGGGTGTGCTCCAACAGGAAGCAGAACAAGCAGCCACATGAGCCTGGCCCATCTCCGGTATATTCTTGAATGGGAGCATTGCCAGGACGTCCCAAACAAGCTCAATATAGTTCAAAAAGTAAAATCCACTGAGGTTAACTGGGTCCAGGCAGACCAGTTGGACATCCTTGTAGGCAGTAACTGCCCACTCAGATGCCCCCTCTCCATGCTTCAGCCCAGCCAATGCCTCCCTGGACATAGAAAAGGACCTGTGGATACAGTCCTCCAGCTCCTGCATAACAGGGGGGACAGATACAATTGCTTGGCTACATGAGTGGCATAATTTGCATAAAAAGTGGCCAGGACAAAGGGGACCAGAATTTGGCAGAGTTTGCCGTCTACATTTTCTAAGAAAAGGTAAGTTTTTTTGAAAATTTATTAATTTTGTTTTTTAGGCTACCTTCTTGTGTTTCTTCCTTGCCCGCTCATCAGCCATCTTGGCCATTATTGGCGCAATCAATTGCGCTGGCAATTCAGTATCCTCTGCCCTGGCACAATTGGCAGGTTTTAGATGTTCATACATCTCTGGGTTGTCAACCCAAACAGACGGCACAGAAAGATTGTACACCTTGAACTGGAGGCCCTCAATCACTGTCTTCTGGATGTTGAGAAGATGCTCAATAGTCTTCTCAGGGGTGTCTGGAATTTTTGACATTAGTGCCTTTGCAGACACCTTGTCAATTTTGTTTCCAGTGAGGACGGCAGACTTAACTTTGGCTTTGACCTTGTGGTCAATATCCTTGATTTTGGCAATCACCAAGTCAAGGTCTTTGAGTAGTTTTTTGAGTTCTCTCACTTGATTTTTTTACTAACCTTTCCATATGTTTTTATAGCTTTTGCCCCAATAAATTCTGTATTATTTTGATACTGTTGCCTCTTTGTTTATTCCCTTTTGTTTTCCCATCTACTACATTATCCCATCTTTTTACCCATTTTGTATATGTTTTATGCTCATCTTGATATGTGTTGATTGCTTTGTGCTGGCATTGTTTCCTTGATTACTGTTGTGAATAACAACATTCACCATGTTTTGATTTTGCCTTTGTTGGGCCATTTTGAAGACAAATCTCTTTCTTTTGCTTTTGACTCTCAAAATGAACTGGCTTCTGCTTCAGGAAATATGATTGTTTAATTTCCTGACTCTGCACAACTCACTTGCCCTACTCATGCTTGTGGCAAGTGATCCTACCGTCCTGGTAGTGTTTTGTGGTATTCTCAACCACTATATATTCCATTTCCATATTCACCAATAAAATTAAGTTCTATTCACCTTTTTGTCTTTGTATCTTCTGTACTTCCGCGCCTCTCTCTAGTCACGCCTAGTAGAGAATTATTCATCCAGGGCCGCAAGGTAAACACTATTGCCTTCCCTGTCATCTAACCAAGACTTAGTACAAATCCAATCCTAAGGTTAGGATTCCCTGTTGTGTGTCTGTGCTGCGCCTCAGAACACAACAAAAATGGTGCTCACTACAGGGGCTGTAAGCCCCTCGGTTATCCATTTTGCATCTACGTTTGCAGGTCCCTTGCCTCTGCCTATTTGGGAGTCAACCTCGCCTGAAATTACCAGCCCTCCTATTGAGGAAGACATTGCCAACCCGCCTATTGTCCCTACTGTACTGAACCTTGGGAATGGTCCCTGCTTAGTTGCTTACCCTATGGGTATCCCTGACTTAGAACAAGTCATGTCAGTAGCCCTTGGGATAGCCCGTAAAGGAGCCATCCCTTGCCTTCAGTTACAGTTTAAACATGCTGAATACTATGAGTAAATTGTGGCCCCTCAGTTTCCACAACATCTCCTCTCAGCAGCTGGCTCCGCCAATCATCTGCTGTCATCCTTTGTACAGCCCGCCTTGGCCCACCACCTGATGGTGTTGGGACTCCACGTTCAAGAGATCTTGTCTCTACAAGCAGCTGTTACCCATCATTGGGACCAGTTTGCCGCCTACCAACAATGGATTCATTCCCTGTACTCCCTGATATCTGACAATCAGCGTGATTTGGTCACCTCTCAAACACATTTAGTCAATTCCATCAAGCAAATGCGCCAGTCCATCCCTGAGTACGTTAGGGAGCAACTACATGAGTTTCACCAGTTAGAACAACCCTGGCAAACTCAAGTAGACTCCACCCTAAACAATTATCTCTCCAACTTTGAGCGCATAGTGCAACAGCTCAATGAATTCAGTGTCTATTCCTTTGAGCAATTGCAACAGGTAGCTGACCTTGCAGCCCAAGGTCTAAATGAGCTCAGTGCTAATTCAATCAAGAGAGAGCTACCACTGCTGCAGCTATTGCCAAACTTCAGAGTCAGGTGAATGAGCTGTCCACTCCCAAACCTGATGTTCCGTCTTCTCCTCCTGCTGATGATCTGGTGGACAGAGAGCAGAAAATCTAGGAAGCCATCCAGGAATTACCTGCTTCCACCTGTAGCCAAGGACGTCCTACTGAAATGTCTCAACCTGATCCCCAGGTTCTTGCACTGACTGCTCAGGTTGCTGAACTACAGCAAGAAGTTGCTGCTTTACGTGAGGTAGTAACAGGCGCTGCTAGTCCACTCAGGGTTAACAAGGAGGATGGCTGTTGTCCTGGTTTGGCAGGGGCTCCTCAAATCCACTGTGCCAGAGAGTTAATTGCCCTAGTAAATGAGGTGGATCATTTGAAACACAACCAGACTGAGTTGGACAGGGAAGACAGGAGATGAGTGAGTTGATCAATTTGGTAAACAACAGATTTGCCCCTTGCTTATCAGTGGGGCCATCCCTTGCTTTGCAACTGGCTGAGCTCTTGATTGTTGTCAATACCCAAGGACAACGCCTAGATGTTACTGAACAACAGACTGCTCTAGCCAACACTACGGGTGCCAGAACCACCAAGACTCTGACGACCCTTGAAGAAAGTGTTCAACAACTGTGGGCTAGACAACCCTCCAAATCTGAAGCTGAGTTCTCCCCACGCATAAATGTACTTGATAGCAGCAATGGTGGTCCAGCTCCCGAGGCACACTTCAAGCCTACTTTTAAGCAAATTTTTTGATCCTAAAACCTCAACTATTGAAGCTTTCTTAACTATTTTTGAGACTGCTATGAGACGAGCATCAGATGAAGTTAAGAAAGTACATATTCTGACTTGCCTACATCCAACCTATCAAGAGGTAGTTGTACCAGAGCTGCCCTCCATTAAGACCTGGGAGAACATGAAACAGCTCCTGATTGACAAGTTTGGTGGTTATCTTAGCCTGGAGGCAAAAAAGGATGCTTTCATGCACATATCCTTCAAGCCCAAAGAGAAATTAGCTTAATTTGCCAACAGATTTTACATGGAGGGACAACAGTTAATAAAGCAGACAATTGACGGCACATGAAGCATATATGGCCTGCACCCAGACCCTCAAGGCAAATCAACTCCTATGCCTCCATTTCAAGGCCCACAAGGCTATGCTGTCCTCCATGAAAAGTATAAAGACACTGCTCCAAGATATGCATCTTACCCATTCTGGGGCAGTTGTTTGGAAAAGTTGTGCCGCTTCCAACTCTGGCTCCTCTTCTCGCGGCCCTTGTATCCTCACTATGAACTCACAAAATCCTCCTTGACGTCAAGGTTGCCACAACTGCGGTCAGATAGGCCACCACTCTTGCGTCTGCACCAATCTGCGGGTTGAAGGAGCTGATCCCAAGAATCAGTTGGGAAAAGAACAGTCAACCTAGAGGCGGAGTCACTCTTGCTTGACAATTCTTCCCAGTCTCCTCCTACACCCCTGCCTGCTACTGACTCTGAGCCTGCTGATGATAAAGCTCCTCCTATCCTCCTCCTGTTCCATGACATTTATGACAATTCTTGTGGATGAATCTGATGTTGAAGACTATGATGCATAAAGGTATTCTGTTCTTGCTGTCCCAGAGACTATTGCTGTTCCCTACAAGCTACAATCTGGTAAGACTACAACTACCACTAAGCCCTTTTCTGAGGCCAAAGCAGTTGTCTCCCGCCCTTATCTTACTCAGGCAAAACGGTCCCCTGTATCAGTGGAATTATCAGAGGAAGCTGCTGAAGTTGCAGACGCTGTTTTCAAGATGTATCTGTATCACTCCCTCTCCAAACTGTATATAAGGAGTTTCCGGGACTATGATGCATAATTGAGAAATGAGACAAGAAACTAGCTGAAGCACAGGATATCTTGGCTGTTTTGCCACCCTTTGGACTCACCACCACCCAAGTAGAGATATCTATTCAAAAAGTCAAGATCAAAGCTGTCCTGGACACTGGTTCTACTGTCAACGTTGTTTCTTCTAAACTGGTGAAGAAACTTAAGATGGCCCCTGACCTCAACTACCATCAATCCTGTGGCACTGCTGGTCTCTCCATGACTTGCGCCATTGGTGCGTACTCCGCCTTGCCAATGCAATTTGATAAACTCCTGTTGGCTGCGCCGGCTGTTGTTCTAGAAAATGAGAGCTATGACCTTTTGGTTGGTACCCAGTTCCTTCAGGAATATAATGATCATCAACCTGAAGGATGGTTATCTTTCTATCCTAGGGTACAAAGTCCCTCTGATCTTTGAGGAGCCAATCAAAGTTCCTGGTAAACGTTAAAACAAGTACTCAGGAGTACCCCACTGGAGTTTTCACCCTAAAATACCAAACCCATTCCACCAACATGAAGTGTCCTCCTATGTCTTGTCCTGCAACTGAAGTAATCCCTCTCATAGCCACGTCTGCTGTCACCATTCCTCCAGGCTCTCAGGCAATCATAGACTCTCAGATATCATATGAACTACCTGAACAGACTTTCAGAGCTGTACTCCTCTCCTTTGCTGGGGCGTAACAAGCCTTACCTTTGTCCTGGAATTCTGGACGTTTCCCACAAGGATCCCATCCAATTACTAGTTGCCAACCTTACTGCGCTACCTATGACTGTATCCAGAGGACAGGTTGTTGGATACAGAAAGTTGTTAAATGCTCCTGACGTCTTGTCTCTTCACCCTTTTGGAATGTTTCAAGACTTTAACCTACCCAAAAACAAGCCTCAAGTCCTATCTCTGTTCACTGCTCAAGACTTCCCTCAGTTGTCCCCGGTTCAACAGAAAGAGGTGCTTGATTTATTAGACCAGTTCTCAGACTTCTTTGCTAAGATAGCACTGATTATGGGCTGGCTAAAGGTGTAATTCATCAGATTGACACAGGAGATGCTCTCCCCTTTTGTGCCAAGCCATACCGCTGTAGCCAAGTGGAAGATGTGCAGGTTTCTAAGGAGCTCAAACAACTGCTGGACACTGGACTGCTAGCTCTCTCTCAGAGTCCCTGGGCTTCCCCTCTACTCATCTTAAAGAAAAAGGATGGAGGCCACCGGATTGTGATGGACTATTGGAGGTTGAATTCTCTAACCAAGAAAGATTCCTATCTCTTACCGCGTATCAATGACGCTCTTCAACGCCTTGGAGGCTCTAAGTTTTTCTCTGCCATGGACTTGGCGTCTGGTTACTGGCAAGTTGACCTCTCTCCTGAAGACTGTCAGAAAGCTGCGCTCATCACATCAGAAGGATTGTTTGAACCTACCTGCATGCCGCAAGGGCTCTGTAATGCCCTGGCAACTTTTCAGAGGGCCATGGACTCCATCCTCTGTGACTTGAAGTTGTTGTGTGTCTTAGTCTACATAGATGATAACAGTCTTCTGCGCAACTTTCACTGATCACCTAGCACATCTTAAAGAGATGTTCATAAAGATCCAAGAAGCTGGCCTCAAGTTAAAGCCCTCTAAGTGTGCCTTCTTCAAAGAGCGCCTTGAATTCCTGGGCCATGAAGTAACCCAAACGGGAATTTGTCCAATGACCAAGAAGGTTGAGGCCATCAACAAAATGCTTCCGCCCACTAACCTCTGAGAAGTACAAGTCTTTCTGGGCATGATGGGTACTATAGACAATTCATCCCTGATTTTGCTGATACTAGCAAACCCCTGGTCCAACTGTTGCGTAATGTTCCTTTCAAATGGACTGCCAGCCAACAACAAGCCTTTGAGACTCTAAAGCAGAAACTCAAAGAAGCACCCATTTTATTGTACCCCAATTACAATAAGGAATTCATCTTGTACACTGATGCTAGTGACCTTGCTATTGGGGCTATCTTGGCTCAGCTCAACAATGAAGGTGTGGACCACCCTGTAGCCTATACTTCCTGTGTGCTAAATAAGCATGAAAAGAATTATAGTGTTACAGAGAAGAACTGCTTTGCTGTGCTGCATGCAGTCAAACAATTTTGCCACTACATATATGGTACCCATTTCACTGTTGTCACTGACCATGCTTTGCTCAAATAGTTACAACAACTTAAGGAACCTGAAGGACGCTAAGCTAGATGGACCCTCTGCCTACAAGGTTATGATTTCACTGTGCTCCATTGCCCCAGGATTCAACATCAGAACGCTGATGGGTTGTCCCAAATGCCACGCTTGCCCTACATCCTGCTGAGGCAGACCGCCTGTACAAGCTAATTGGCTACCCTTCTTCCTGAGAAAGTGAGACAGAAGAAGTTTGACTTGCCCTGTCCAAATTGTCTGAAGACACCCTCATACGCAACAACCAACTCTTCAAGAAGGTGCAGGGTCAATACCTGCCATACGTGCACCCCAGTCTTTGCCTCTCTTTAGTGTTGCAAGCTCATAAAGAAACTGGGCATGGAGGCATTGCCAAGACCTTTGACTGGCTTCAGAAGAATTACTTCTGGGAGAATCTTTACCTGTTAATCCCAGATGTCATAGCTAGTTGCTATGACTGCCAACTTCAGAGGCCCCAAGCTGCTTCTCACAAATGCAAATTGGTTCCCCCTAAACACGCTTTTCATACAGTTAGCATTGATGCTGTAGGCCCTTTCCCCTGCTCACGTTCCAGATGCTGCTTTATCCTGATTGCTGTCAACCACTTCAGCAAGTGGGTGGAGGCTTGCCCTACTAAGGACATCACTGCTAAGACTATGGTGGCCTTCCTGCTACAGGATGTTTTCTACCGCCATGGCTGCCCTCAAGTGCTGTTGTCTGACAATGGAACCAACTTCAATGCCAAACTTATACCCTCTGTTGTTGAAGCTCTAGGAACTCACCAGTCTTTCTCTGCCCCCTATAATACTTCCACTAATGGGGCAGTTGAACGTGCCAGCTCAACACTGGTTTCTATCATGAGGAAACTCACCTACTCTGACACTGCCAATTGGGATCTATACTTACCTGCTGCACTCTTTGCCTACTGTCTGAGCAAGCATTGGGTCACAGGGTACTCCCTCTTTGCCATGTTGTATGGGCGTGAAGCCACCACTCTGTTGCTCTTGGGGGTTCCCCTACTCTTCTCTGATAAGGCCATGAACCCTGACAACCACATCAAAGACTTAGTCAACCGCATCATTTATATACAAGTCACTTCCTACACTTCTTATATAAGACTGAGATGCTTGAGCTCTCTCCTGACAACGCTGGGTGCTTCCCCTTGCCTGAGTTTGATGTTGGTGACCATGTCCTACACTATCAACACTGTGTGGGTGGGCGCGCGCACAAACTGGACTCCCTGTGGATTGGTCCTTTAGAGGTGACTTTCAAGCAAGGATCTTAGTACACTGTAAAGCTCCTCTCCAGTGGTTGCCCTTTTGCTTGCGTACACGCCAAGTTCCTCCAAATGTATTACCCCCCAAAGGCCAATCTAGAGGGGGGGGCAATGTCGTGAATAACAGCATTCACCATGTTTTGATTTTGCCTTTGTTGGGCCATTTCAAAGACAAATCTCTTACTTTTGCTTTCAACTCTCAAAATGAACTGGCTTCTGCTTCAGGAAATATGATTGTTTGGTTTCCTGACTCTGCACAACTCACTTGCCCCACTCATGCTTGTGGCAAGTGATCCTACTGTCCTGGTAGTGTTTTGTGGTATTCCTAACCTCTATATAATCCATTTACTAATTTACCAATAAAATTAAGTTCTATTCACATTTTTGTCTTTGTGTCTTCTGTACTTCCGCGCCTCTCTCTAGCCACAACTAGTAGAGATTATTCATCCTGGGCTGCAAGGTAAACACATTTGTCTTCCCTGTCATCTAACCAAGACTTAGTACAAATCCAATCCTAAGGTTAGGATTCCCTGTTGTGTGTCTGTGCCGCGCCTCAGAACACAACAATTACCATATTATTTTTGGCGCTTGACATAGCCCCTGTGAAAATATTAACAGAAATTTGGTGATCAACTAATTTAAACTTAGAAAATATAGGTTAATTGATTTTAGATAAAGTTGTTACTGATCTGAATTCAAAACCTTAATGATAAACTTTAAGCCAATCAGGAGCCAAGTGATAAAGTGATTGTTGTGACATAAAGGGTCATTCAATAATTCTTTGGTGCATGTGCGCTAATTGATATGATTGGCTGGATGTTTTGCCATTTTATGCCATTGCCGCTAAGGCAAGTTGTTGATGGACTAGTGCTAACCCAGTACTGATTGGGCACTAGTCCATCTACAACTCGCCACAGCAGCAATGGTGTACAATGGCAAAACATCCAGCCAATCATATTAATTAGCACACATGCACCAAAGAATTATTGAATGACCCTTTATGTCACAACAATCACTTTATCACTCAACTCCTTATTGTCTTAAAGTTTATCATTAAGGTTTTGAATTTGGATCAGTAACAACTTTATCTAAAAACAGTTAATACTATAATTTTCTAATTCAAATTTAGCTGATCACCAAATTGTTGTTAATATTTTCACAAGGGGCTATGATTAAGTGCTAAAAATAACTGTGTTCTGGATCTAGATACATGACATAGTAAATATATGATTTTATAGAAATAAGCTGAACATAAAAAATAAAATCAGCTATAAACAAAGAGAACGTGAAAAATTAGAATTTAAAAAATGATAATATAAATAGAAAATGTTTGATGACAGGGGTTTATTGGGGAGGGGGGAGAGTGATGCCTAGGAGGCAGAATAACACATGAAGAAAGAGTAGAGGTGGTGCTGGCCTGGGGGGTCTGAATTAGGTGGGTTGGGCTTGCGGGTTAGGGGTGTTGTTGGCAGGGGTGGAGGCAGGAGGAGTTTGCGTGATGGCTGCCATATAACACTTGTTGTATTCCTCATTGGTCATTGGCTGGATGGGCTGGTAGGTGGCAGTGGCCTGAGGTGGAAGGCGCTTATCCTTACG
Organism: Entomophthora muscae; assembly: GCA_014839935.2. Classification (NCBI taxonomy): domain Eukaryota; kingdom Fungi; phylum Entomophthoromycota; class Entomophthoromycetes; order Entomophthorales; family Entomophthoraceae; genus Entomophthora; species Entomophthora muscae. Next base: position 130,245 of record QTSX02001481.1, read on the forward strand.
TGATTGGTTGCCCATGTTCACATGGAAAACCATTCTCACAATCAAGTCAGCCACCATCTGGTGGCCAAAGAGAAAATTGCGGTTAAGGACCCCAAGATAGAGGTTGTTGAAAGCCTGAGGGCGGCACTCCTGTAATGTGGATCCCATGTTGAAGAAGACAACATCAGCCAGATGGATGTCTGCATGGCTGGCAGGGTAGACTGAGGCCTGGTGCCTGCGTCCCTGGATGGCCTCAAGGGTGGTGGAGCTACCCTCTATCTATTGGCTCAAGAAAACCCGGTACTTGGAATTTGAGCCATCCCAGGAGTCAAGTAATCCACCGAGAATGTGGCTGTATGAGTAGCCATTGATGAAATTTGGGTTTGTCCAATAGTAGATAAAACCCTTGAATGAAACAGCCAGAAATGAACTAATGAACATCCCTTCTTGACCTTCTTCCTACTATTCTTTGCAGTGGCTTTCCTTGCTTGCCAAAATCATCAAAAGCTATTGATAGCTTGTAGTAGGAGATGAACATGACATCATTGGTTAGACTAGTCATGCATTGGACCAGGGTTGATTTGATGGTGGTGTCATACAGGGAATCCTCAGCACCATCCCATTGGTTGCCAGTAAAATTGATAAAAACCTGTATGGAAGCCACCTTCCCATACATCCAGAGCTGCACCATGCGCTCAGACACCCATATGTTATGGTGTGCAAGTTATTTCCAGACCTGGGTCAATGGAAGCTTAGGATCCCGCTGGAGGAGGTCAAGCATGATTGGGTATGCTTCAGATATTTGTGACTTGGGGGCTTCTTGGGCTTCTTGGTTGTCCTGATCAGATTCCCCCTGTTCATCAGGTTGTTGAATTTCTGCATGACAGTAGCTTGGGCAAATTGCAACTGGGCGGCAATCTGTTCCCAGGACAGACCCTGTAGATTCAGTGCCACACTTTTTCTGAAGAATTTGGGTGTTGTGTTCTGAGGCGCGGCACAGATACACAACAGGAAATCCTAACCTTAGGATTGGATTCATACTAAGTCTTGGTTAGATGACAGGGAAGACAAATGTGTTTACCTTGCAGCCCTGGATGAATAATCTCTACTAGTTGTGGCTAGAGAGAGGCGCGGAAGTACAGAAGACACAAAGACAAAAATGTGAATAGAACTTAATTTTATTGGTAAATTAGTAAATGTATTATATAGTGGTTAGGAATACCACAAAACACTACCAGGACAGTAGGATCACTTGCCACAAGCATGAGTGGGGCGAGTGAGCTGCGCAGGGTCAGGAAACCAAACAATCATATTTCCTGATGTAGAAACCAGTTCATTTTGAGAGTTGAAAGCAGAAGCAAGAGATTTGTCTTCAAAATAGCCCACCAAAGGAAAAATCAAAACATGGTGAATGCCGTTATTCATGACATTGCCCCCCTCTAGATTGGCCTTAGGGGGGTGATACTTGCAGAGGAACTTGGCGTGTACGCAAGCAAAAGGGCAACCACTGGAGAGGAGCTTTATAGAGTACTCAGATCCTTGTTTGAAAGTCACCTCTAAAGGACTAATCCACAGGGAGTCCAGCTTGTGCGTGCGCCCACCCACATGGTGTTGGTAGTACAGGACATGGTCACCAACATCAAACTCAGGCAAGGGGGAGCGCCCAGCGTTGTCAGGAGAGAGCTTGAGCATCTCAGTCTTATCTAAGAAGTGTAGGAAGTGGCCTGTATATCAATGATGCAATTGACTAAGTCTTTGATGTGGTTGTCCGGGTTCATGGCCTTATCAGAGGAGAGTAGGGGAACCCCCAAGAGCAACAGAGTAGTGGCTTCACGCCCATACAACATGGCAAAGGGGGAGTACCCTGTGACCCAATGCTTGCTCAGACAATAGGCAAAGAGTGCAGCAGGTAAGTATAGATCCCATTTGGCAGCGTTGGAGTAGGTGAGTTTCCTCATGATAGAAACCAGTGTTGAGTTGGCACGCTCAACTTCCCCATTAGTGGAAGTATTATAGGGGGCAGAGAAAGACTGGTGAGTTCCTAGAGCTTCAACAACAGAGGGTATAAGTTTGGCATTGAAGTTGGTTCCGTTGTCAGACAACAGCACTTGAGGGCAGCCATGGAGGTAGAAAACATCCTGTAGCAGGAAGGCCACCATAGTCTTAGCAGTGATGTCCTTAGTAGGGCAAGCCTCCATTCACTTGCTGGAGTGGTTGACAGCAATCAGGATAAAGCAGCATCCAGAACGTGAGCAGGGGAAAGGGCCTATAGCATCAATGCTAACTGTATGAAAAGCGTGTTTAGGGGGAACCAATTTGCATTTGTGAGAAGCAGCTTGGGGCCTCTGAAGTTGGCAGTCATAGCAACTAGCTATGACATCTGGGATCAACAGGTAAATATTATCCAAGAAAAATTCTTCTGAAGCCATTCAAAGGTCTTGGCAATGTCTCCATGCCCAGTTTCTTTATGAGCTTGCAACACTAAAGAGAGGCAAAGACTGGGGCGCATGTATGGCAGGTATTGACCCTGCACCTTCTTGAAGAGTTGGTTGTTGTGTATGAGGGTGTCTTCAGACAATTTGGACAGGGCAAGTCAAAATTCTTATATCTAACTTTCTCAGGAAGAAGGGTAGCCAATTAGCTTGTACAGGCGGTCTGCCTCAGCAGGATAATGGGCAAGCGTGGCATTTGGGACAACCCATCAGTGTTCTGATGTTGAATCCCGGGGCAATGGAGCACAGTGAAGTCATAACCTTGTAGGCAGAGGGTCCATCTAGCTTAGCGTCCTTCAGGCTCCTTAAGTTGTTGTAACCACTTGAGCAAAGCGTGGTCAGTGACAACAGTGAAATGGGTACCATACACGGAGTGACGGAATTGTTTGACTGCATGCAGCACGGCAAGGCACTCCTTCTCTGTAACACTATAATTCTTTTCATGCTTATTCAGCACACAGGAAGTATAGGCTACAGGGTGGTCCACACCTTCATTGTTGAGCTGAGCCAAGATAGCCCCAATAGCAAGGTCACTAGCATCAGTGTACAAGATGAATTCCTTATTGTAATTGGGGTACACTAAAATGGGTGCTTCTTTGAGTTTCTGCTTTAGAGTCTCAAAGGCTTGTTGTTGGCTGGCAGTCCATTTTAAAGGAACATTACACAACAGTTGGACCAGGGGCTTGCTAGTATCAGAAAAATCAGGAATTAATTGCCTATAATAACCCATCATGCCCATAAAGACTTGTACTTTTTGTAGGTTGGTGGGCAGAAGCATTTTGTCAATGGCTTTCAACCTTCTTGGTCATTGGACAAATCCCCGTTTGGGTTACTTCATGGCCCAGGAATTCAAGGCGTTCTTTGAAGAAAGCACACTTAGAGGGCTTTAACTTGAGGCCAGCTTCTTGGATCTTTATGAACATCTCTTTAAGATGTGCTTAGTGATCAGTGAAAGTTGCGCAGAAGACTGTTATCATCTAGGTAGACTAAGACACACAACAACTTCAAGTCACAGAGGATGGAGTCCATGGACCTCTGAAAAGTTGCCAGGGCATTACAGAGCCCTTGCGGCATGCAGGTAGGTTCAAAAAATCCTTCTGATGTGATGAGCGCAGCTTTCTGACGGTCTTCAGGAGAGAGGTCAACTTGCCAGTAACCAGACGCCAAATCCATGGCAGAGAAAAACTTAGAGCCTCCAAAGCGTCAAAGAGCGTCATTGATACGCGGTAAGAGATAGTAATCTTTCTTGGTTAGAGAATTCAACCTCCAATAGTCCATCACAATCCGGTGGCCTCCATCCTTTTTCTTTAAGATGAGTAGAGGGGAAGCTCAGGGACTTTGAGAGAGAGCTAGCAGTCCAGTGTCCAGCAGTTGTTTGAGCTCCTTAGAAACCTGCACATCTTCTACTTGGCTGCAGCAATATGGCTTGGCACAAAGGGAGGAGCATCTCCTGGTTCAATCTGATGAATTACACCTTTAGCCAGCCCATAATCAGTGCTATCTTAGCAAAGAAGTCTAGAACTGGTCTAATAAATCAAGCACCTCTTTCTGTTGAACCAGGGACAACTGAGGTAAGTCTTGAGCAGTGAACAGAGATAGGACTTGAGGCTTGTCTTCAGGTAGGTTAAAGACTTGAAACGTTCCAAAAGGGTGAAGTGATAAGACATCAGGGACATTTAACAACTTTCCATAACCAACAACCTGTCCTCTGGATACTGTCATAGGAAGCGCAGTAAGGTTGGCAACTAGTAATTGAACAGGATCCTTGTGAGAAACATCCAGAATTCCAGGACAAAGGTAAGGCTTGTTATGCCCCAGCAAAGGAGGGGAGTACAGCTCTAAGTAAGTCCGTTCAGGTAGTTTATATCATAACTGAGAGTCTATGATTGCCTGAGAGCCTGGAGGGATGGTGACAGCAGACGTGGCTATGAGAGGGATTACTTCAGTTGCAGGACAAGACATAGGAGGACACTTCATGTTGGAGGAATGGGTTTGGTATTTTAGGGTGAAAACCCCAGTGGGGTACTCCAGTGTACATGTCTTCAAACGTTTACCAGGAACATTGATTAGCTCTTCAAAGATCAGAGGGATCTTGTACCCTAAGATAGAAAGATAACCATCCTTTAGGTTGATGATCCCATTATACTCCCAAAGGAACTGGGTACCAACCGAAAGGTCATAGCTCTCATTTTCTAGAACAACAGCCGGCGCAGCCAACAGGAGTTTACCAAATTACATTGGCAAGGCGGAGTACAAGCCAATGGCGCGAGTCATGGAGAGACCAGCGGTGCCATAGGATTGATGGTAGTTGAGGTCAGGGGCCAGCTTAAGTTTCTATACCAGTTTATAAGAAACAACATTGACAGGAGATCTGGTGTCCAGGACGGCTTTGATTTTTACTTTCTGAATAGATATCTCTATCAGGTGGTGGTGCGTCCAAAGGGTGGCAGAACAGCCAAGATATCTTGCGCCTCAGATAATTCCTTGTACCATTTTTCAATCATGAATTTAGTCCTGGGAACTCCTTATATACGGTTTGGAGAGGGAGTGAGACAGATAATACTTGAAAACAGCATCTGTAACTTCAGCAGCTTCTTCTGATGATTCTACTAATACAGGGGATTGTTTTGCCTGAGTAAGATAGGGGAAAGAGACAACCGCTTTGGCCTCAGACAAGGGCTTGGTGGTAGTTGTAGTCTTCCCAGATTGTAGCTTGTAGGGAACTGCAATAGTCTCAGGGACAGCAAGAACAGAATATCCAATGCATCAGGGTCTTCAACATCAGAAATGTCATGGAACAGAAGTAGAATAGGAGGAGCCTCATCATCAGCAGGCTCAGAGTCAGTAACAGGCAGAGGTATAGAAGGAGACTGGGAAGAATTGTCAACCAAGAGCGTCTCTGCCTCTAGGTTGACAGTTCTTTTCCTGACTGATCCTTGGGATCAGCTCCTTCAACCCGCAGATTGATGCAGACGCGAGAGTGGTGACCTAACTTACAGCAGTTGTGGCAACCCTGACGTCAAGAAGGATTTTGTGAGTTCATAGTGAGGATACAAGGGCCGCAAGAAGAAGAGCCAGAGTTGGAGGCGGCACAACTCTCTCAAACAACTGCCCCAGTTTGGGTAAGATGCATATCTTGTAGCAGTGTTTTTATAATTTTCATGGAGGACAGCATAGCTTTGTGGGCCTTGAAATTAAGACACAGGAGTTGATTCACTTTGAGGGCCTGGGAGCAGGCCATATACGCTTCATGCGCTGTCAATTGTATGCTTGTTATTAACTGTTGTCCCTCCATGTAAAATCTGTCTGAAAATTTGGCTAACGTTTCTTTGGGCTTGAATGATATGTGCATGAAGGCATCATTTTTCACCTCCAGGCTAAGATCACCACCAAACTAGTCAATCAGGAGCTGTTTAAATCTTCCCAGGTCTCAATGATGGGCAGCTCTGGCACGACTACTTCTTGACAGGTTGGGTGTAGACAGGTTAGAATGTGTTCCTTCTTAACCTCATCTGATGATATTTTCATGGCAGTCTCATAAATAGTTAAGAAAGCTACAATTGTTGAGGTTTTGGGATAAAAGACTTGTATAAAAGTAGGCTTGAAATGTGCCTCAGGAGCTGGACCACCATTGCTGCTATCAAGTACATTTATGCGCAGGGAGAACTCAGCCTCAGATTTGGAGAGGGGTTGTCTAGCCCATAGTTGTTGAACACTTTCTTCAAGGGTCGTCAGAGTCTTGGTGGTTCTGGCACCCGTAGTGTTGGCTAGAGTGGTCTGTTGTTCAGTAACATCAAGGCGTTGTCCTTGGGTAGTGATAACAGTGGAAAGCTCAGCCAGCCACAAAGTAAGGGATGGTCTCACTGATAGGCAGGGGGCAAATCTGTTGTTTACTAAATCTATCAGCTCACTCATCTCCTGTACGTCTCTGTACAACTCAGTCTGATCTTGTTTCATGTGATCCACCTCATTTGCTAGGACAATCAACTCCCTAGCTCAGTGGATTTGATGATCCCCCGCCAAACCAGGTCAACAGCCATCTTCCTTGTTAACCCCAAGTGGGCTAGCAGCGGTTGTTACTACCTCACATAAAGCAGCAACTTCTTGCTGTAGTTCAGCAACCTGAGCAGTCAGCGCAAGAACCTGGGGATCAGGTTGAGGCATTTCAGTAGGACGTCCTTGGCTACAAGTGGAAGCGTGTAATTCCTGGATGGCCTCCCAGATCCTCTGCTCTCTGTCCACCAGATCATCAGCAGGAGGTAAGAGCGGGACATCAGGTTTGGGAGTAGACAGCTCATTCACTTGACTCTGAAGTTTGGCTATAGCAGCAGCAGTGGTAGCTCTCTTTTGATCAAATTCCGCACTGAGTTCATTTAGACCTTGGGCGGCAAGGTCAGCTACTTGTTGCAATTTGCTCAAAGGAATAGGCACTGAATGCATTGAGCTGTTGCACTAGGCGTTCAAAGTTGGTGAGATAAGTATTTAGGGTGGAGTCTAATTTAGTTTGCCTGGGTTGTTCTAACTAGTGAAACTCATGTAGCCGCTCCCTAACATACTCAGGGATGGACTGGCGCATTTTCTTGATGGAATTGACTAAACGTGTTTGAGAGGTGACCAAATCACGCTGATTGTCAGATACCAGGGAGAACAGGGAATGAATCCATTGTTGGTAGGCGGCAAACTGGTCCCAATGATGGGTAACATCTGCTTGTAGAGACAAGATCTCTTGAACGTGGAGTCCCAACACCATCAGGTGGTGGGCCAAGGCAGGCTGTACAAAGGATGACAGCAGGTGATCAGCGGAGCCAGCCGCTGAGAGGAGATATTGTGGAAACTGAGGGGCCACAATTAACTCATAGTATTCAGCATGTTTAAACTGTAACTGAAGGCAAGGGATGGCTCCTTTACGGGCTATCCCAAGGGCTACTGGCATGACTTGTTCTAAGTCAGGGATACCCATAGGGTAAGCAACTAGGCAGGGACCATTCCCAAGGTTCAGTACAGTAGGGACAATAGGCGGGTTGGCAATGTCTTCCTCAATAGGAGGGCTGGTAATTTCAGGTGAGGTCAACTCCAAAATAGGCGGAGGCAAGGGACCTGAAATTAGTGGATGTGAAAGGGATAACCAAGGGTCTTACAGCCCCTGTAGTGAGCACCATTTTTGTTGTGTTCTGAGGCGCGGCACAGATACACAGCAGGAAATCCTAACCTTAGGTTTGGATTTGTACTAAGTCTTGGTTAGATGACAGGGAAGGCAAATGTGTTTACCTTGCGGCCCTGGATGAATAATCTCTACTAGTTGTGGCTAGAGAGAGGCGCAGAAGTACAGAAGACAGAGACAAAAATGTGAATAGATTTAATTTTATTGGTAAATTAGGAAATGTATTATATAGTGGTTAGGAATACCACAAAACACTACCAGGACGGTAGGATCACTTGCCACAAGCATGAGTGGGGCAAGTTAGTTGCGCAGAGTCAGGAAACCAAACAATCATATTTCCTGATGTAGAAACCAGTTCATTTTGAGAGTTGAAAGCAAAAGTAAGAGATTTGTCTTTGAAATGGCCCAACAAAGGCAAAATCAAAACATAGTGAATGACGTTATTCACAACATTGGGCGGTGATGATGTGTTGCTTGGGGCGCTGGGCCAGGGGAGCTGAAGCATGATTGGCTGTAGGGGGGCAGGTTGGCTGGTGGCAGGAAGTTGTTCCAAATCAAGGTTGCCATCCTGATTGGTTGGTTGGTGGGAAGCTTGTGTGGGGGTGGGTACAGGAGCAGGGGCAGAGCTAGACACTAAGTCATTCTCAAACAAGTCAAAGCCATAGGTGTCAGGATTGACAATTCTCCTCCTCTGGAACCCCAGGCCCAAGAGCGGGGATCAAACCTGGAACCTGGATCCCCCCAGGCCACTGGAACTATGGACTGCAGGACCACCCACACGCATTTTTCCGGGGTCAAGCCCCTGCAAGCTGACGCTGAAGATGATGGCCCATCCAGTGAAACAGATCAAGCTGAAGAAATTATTGCACCAAGTGGAGTGCCAATCACAACACCTAATGGAGGCGCCCAGGCAACAACTATTAGCTTCATGAGTTTGAAGTCTACACCAGCAACCAATTAAGGGCCAACCTAAGGAAGAGACACCAGTCTGCAACCCAGCCCCATGACTGCAATGCTAGAGGAAGATAATCAGGTAGCTAACTTGGGAGTCTTGACCAACAAAAGAACTCCCAGGCCAAGCACCATTTTGCTGCCTCCAGACCCAAGTACCCATTTCCCCTGGGCCTGCCTTTCCCAATGTCCAGATGATCCCCCATGGAAAATGTTAAGTTTGGAGGTGGGGTGCTATATAGACCCAAGGACCCTGCACTCCAAACTTATTGCCTTTTTTGAAATAAAGGTTATGTTATTTTGGCTTATAAAGCTATTACTGTGTTTTATATTTGCCATCTATTAATTCAGTTTGAGATCTCCTGGCCTGCCTGCCCCTCTTCCTGCAGTTTTCTGTCCAATTGGTGTACCCTTTGGGCCCGTCCATTTCACCGAGTACCCCCTAGAGCCCAAATACAAGGACTACACACCAGAGAAAATCCTCAAACTTGACCCATTAGCCCACATCCAATCTGCTATTAGATACAACTGCCAAGGCCTGTGGATATTATCTACACCCAAACTATTTATAAGAAAGTTTAATTATCTCCCGGCCTATAATATCTACGTGGAACCGCCCGTAACACCCAAACCAATGCCTGCTTCTTCACCCGACCTTCCAACTAACCATACCAGCAAGCTCTTTGGTATAGGGTACATCACCCTCACGGGGGTGGTGAACACCATTGTACCGGCTGCTGGCCCATGGTCTTAGGTGGGGAAGTCCACTTCCTACATTCTAAAGTTAGCTCTTCTCTTGTGGTGGGTCCTGCCCGCAAAATCCCTGGCCCAAGTCACCCCCAAAAATGGCAGGCCAGACGCCTGAGACTGGATCCCTGATAATAGGGGTCTGTGGTCAGGTACAGGTCAGCTTCCTTGTTACCTGCCTCAAAGGCTTGGGTGTAAACAGGTGCCTCCACGTTCTGAGCCTTGCCTCCATTGAAGCTGGATTGGCTGCTGCTGGCTTGGCTGCTGGCGCCGTCAAAGATATTGCTAGTAAAACCATTGTAAAAAACCTAGGATAAAGTCACTAAAAGTAGAAATTTTAAAATTTAATGATTTATTTTTATTGTAATCTCAAGTCCATATTTGGAAGATTCTCAAAACCTTTTCATACAAATCTGAGGCCATAAAAAATGAATAAAATGCCTCTGATCCTAAATTGGGTAGCTGTTGATTGGCTGTTAAACTTTTATATTTCTATTTTAGGCTTCTCACACTACACATCTTGTGTGAGTTCATTTTTTGTGCTTGTGTAATCTTGCTTCTAGATTGCTCAAGTTTTGTTTCATTTTAGTTTCTCTGTTGGTGCCTCATATGAATCCTGATTGGATTATAATATACTCTGGAACAGCATCCATCCATTTCACAGGTTGTGTCAGTTCATTTTGTTTGTGGTTTGAACTACACCGCTTGATGTTTGATATAATTTTGTATAATGGGCTAGTAAAATTTTGTTTTTTGTTTGACAGTTCATTTATTAACTGACATTTTATAAATTAATTGAATCCTGAATCTTGCATGACTTGGATTTTGTTCAAATCTGAAATCATTTTGTTTAAATCCGAGGTATTCTTGGTTGTTGCCATAGCTTTTAAAACTACTCTACAAATCAATTAGGCGGCACAGCGGCGCTTTTAACCTAATTAATTTGCCAAAACAGCGCTTTTAAACCACAATCTGGGGGTTTAATTTTGGATAAACTTAACCAAACTTCTTGAAACAGTCAAGGCAATTAGATATTATAATTAAATCCTCATTAATTATATTCCCAGCATATATAATTAACTTTCTCATTTAATTAGTTGGTTTGAAGACAACAAGTCTTTACTTGACACAGTCAAGTCCATTTTGGCCCTATGCTTAAACCCTTATTAATCATATTCCAGGGTATCAATTAACTAGCCTTCCTAGTTAATAAATTGGGTTTGAGACACCTAGCCTCATAATCTGAACCGTTCAGATTATTCATTTTGGCCCTCAATTAGGACAGCTGTTGTGAGGTGATTGGTTGTAAACTAGCTTTCACTATAATTACACATTTGATCCATTAAGCTTGGTGAACCAAGGAACAATGGTACTATTGTCCTGGATAATAACAAGGTCAAATGATCAACTAAGTTGTATCCTAAGTTCATATTAACTAATGATCAGCCAATTGTTAGTTTAATAGTGGGCTAAGGATAGAGGAAACAAGGCTGTGACCAGATGATCATGGCGTTCTGTATCTCTTGTCATTCTCTTCTGACTATATAACTCCCTTCTTGATTTATTAAATAAAGGATTAAATTAACATACTTTAACTTTATTATACACATTAGGCTAGATACTCATCTTGACCTAATCTTTAGTAATAGAAGAATCATATTTTGAGTTAAGTGAAAGCAACTACCAGCTCTACGCAGAAATACGACATTGGTGCTCACTCATTGCATGCATTGGTCTGATGATAACCGTTGCCCTGCTGGGGACTTGTCTGTAATGCGGGGAGTAGATGGATATAACCTTCTCCACCCTTTTCTTTGCCACCTTCAGGACCACCCTGATGGTTTATTCTTGGAGATCAATCACCTTGCTGGAACAAGGGATGGTCTGCCTAACAAATTCATGGCTTTTGGTCAGTTTATGACTGACGTGCAGCATCCCTGGCTAATAGAGGATCAGTTCTCTCTACACCTCAATGTCCCAGTACCTCTAGAGGTAGATGGAAAGGCAGAGCCTACCCAGCAACAGCTGGAGCAAGCTATTAGCAGTATGGACTGAGGTGCGTACAAAAATGGGGAAGCCCACAAGAAGCTTGCCGTACTATCCTTGTACAGCACTACAGCCAAAGAGAAATTCCAAAATTTCACAGGGATAACTACAAACCAGCTTCAAATAAAGATGAAAACAATCAAACAATCTAAGGAGTATATTCACAGCTTTGCACACCCTACTATCTGTCACAACCAGACCCACCTGGGTTATCAACTGTCCCTGATCTTGCATCAGGGAAACTTGATAAACAATTAGCAGGCTTTCCTCTGTTGTCTGTACAACAAACTTACAAGCTCTATGGCCAATATCAGCCACCAATTATATCACTTGTCAATTCACCAAAACTTCACAGCAAACTGGTCAACACAGCTTGAGGAACGCCTGGCAAAAAACGTGTCCACAATGGCCAGGACTGTGCTGGAGCACAAAGGATTAGATAATGATTGGATAGGCACAGTAACTCACCACGTAAAGGGTGCAGAAGCCACCTTTTGCTACCTATGTAGTGAGGTAGAGTCACTCAGCCGCTCTGTAAGACTGATAGATGATGGGATTGCAGTGGAAGGCAATAAGGAAGTTGCCGCCATTATCTAATGGGACATGGAGGAGCTATCCAAACATGTCAGCAAGATTGACAAAGGCCTTTGGCAATTCCTCTCTGACTGTAATCAGTTCAACATAGAATTTCCCAAATTGGTAAAATTGATCAACCACAACCATGACCACACGGAAGATAATTGTGATAACCTGGCAGCATTAAGCAACAACTATTGGGCTATGCAAGAAAAGAACAACGTGACGTTTGAAAAACAGGATTCACATATGTAGAAGATAGAAGATGAATTTCATGTGGCTAATTGCACAATAAAAGACCTGGAGCAAGAAGTACAATTGCAACACAGCAATATTCTGTATCTACAAGGACAAGTAGAGCAGTTACTTCAAGTTTACTCCAGCCAAACTGTTCTGGAAACAGGCCCACAGTGGACCACAGGTAGAAGTCAAAGTGTCCTGTCCACAGTCAGCCAGGCAACTTCAGAAGACCATTGCTCCTTCCATAGTTATGAGAGCAATGAAGACAAAATAGGCCATACAATGAGGAAAGTCTATGTAGCAGAACCAGTCCTGGATAGCAGTGAGACACCTCTTCCTGGCGCTGCTGCCTCTACTTCCAGGACTGGCAACAACGCCAGAGATGTGGCTTCAGAAGACAATTTTGCACTTCAAACCAGAGAAATATCTCACCCCTTCCCAGAAGAAGTTATAATTTTAGCACTTCTGCTGTGATCCCAAATTTCAAACCAACAAAATTGCCAAATTTTGATAAAAAGGCCAATGTCCACATGGTCCTCCAGCTATATAATAACTCTATGTATGAGGTGGACAAGGCCATGAAGAATGTGGCTATCTTTAATTTTTTCAATTTGGAGACCCAGACAATAATAATACCGAGGCTTCTGGAACAAGGCTGAACTTATGAAAATGTATCCAGGGCCCTTATTGCAGAGTTTGGTAGTGAAGAAGCTTTATTTTGCCGCAAAATGGAGTTCACAGAAGGAATGATAAAGAAGGGGGGAAGCCTAATGGATTTCTCAGAACGCTTTTACTTGGAAGCACAGACACTAGTTTCCATGGGAGCCTCCACTTTTGTTTATGTAAAAGGAGTGCTTCTTAACTATGTACGTCCCAATAGAGAGCTTTCTATTGCTCTCAAATCTGGAATATATAGTGCAAGAACAGTCCCTGAGCTCATGCGTCATTTGGGATCTTTTAAGGAACAGTTTGAAGTCCCCTTTCCCAACTATAAGAAAGCCACTTTGCTCTCTTCTACAGATTCCAAAGGCAAGACTTGGGATAAGGGCTCTCCTAAGAAACCTACAATAGTAGCTACACCCCCAGTCAACAACACAACAAACAACCACAGCTGCTACAAGTGTGGGCAATTAGGACATCTTTCCTGGGACTGCAAGCAACCCAAGGCTAATGTGCACCACCTGAACCAGGAAGACAACACAGAAGACAAGCAGGATGATGAGGATGAAAAAGATGACAGAGAAGAAGACAGTGAGGAGTCAAAAAACTGCTAAGCAGTCAGGTTGAGGAGAAAACCCTTACTGCTAGTAGTTCCTGACCCTCTCCACCTATTGGCCTGGATCCTGACACCCCTGACCACAACATCGGCCTGTTGGACCAAGAAGCTTGCCCCAAAAGATACTTGCCAGATAAAGAAGAAATAAATGAAGACTTGCTTGATTGAGTTTTGGCCTCAGCACAGTCACAAGTAAGCAATCAATCCATACAGAAGGTATACCTTCAAAAGAAGCTGTTGATACCATCTCTATACCCTACACTGAAAAACTTTCCATGCCATATACTAAGGTCATCCATGAGGGTGACAGTATTAACAAGTTGTCTCAACTATTGAGGTCAGTACAAGTCTCCACAAACTTGGATGCCTTTAGATCCCTGAAACTCAATCTAACAACTGTGTTAGAGTTGTTTCTTGCTCAGTTTAAGGGTTTTGACATTCACAAGGCTACTAAAATTACCTCTCCTCAGTATGGGGAACAGCACAACAGCACATACATTAAACTGATGGTTCATAAACTTTGGGTAAGAGCCATTCTGGACTCTGGAGCTCCAGGGAACATCATGTCAACCAGGCTAGTAAAAAAACTGAAACTTGCGCCTGATCTAGACTACAATGAGGAATTTGGTACTGCAGGACCTGACAAAACAAAGGCTTTGGGAGCCTATTCATTCTTACCACTCTGTTTTGGTAAATTGATGGTAATAGCCCTGGCAATAGTGTTGCGCAACAAGAGCTATGATATCTTAATTGATACCAGCTTCATGGCAACCTATGGAACTATCATCAATCATCAGGATAGCACCTTCAGCATTATGGGTCACTCAGTGCCAATGTGCTATCATGGTGATGGACCAAGAGACCTCCCTACAAAGAAAATCCATTATATTAATATCAAATATGCTGATGAAGATATGCCAGTAGCATACACCTTGTGTCAACGCAAAATCAAGGTTCTACCTCTGGCCACTAAGGAGTAAAAGGGATCTCCTTATATTCCTCTAGTGAATTCTCCATTCCAATTGGGTCCTGGGTGATTCATAATACAGGTCTAAGTCTCAGTTTCCCTAAAGGTATGCATGGTGAAGTATTTGGACTCCACAATGGTTTGCAACTTAGAACCCTGGATTCTGCCCAGTATTGTCATGCCATCATTGGAAGAGATTCTAGTACTCTTAGGAAACCTTTCTGATAAATTGCTGAAGGTGAAGAAACACCAACTTCTAGGCTACATGAATCTGGAAGAGAACTCTGGTCTTATGGATGCCATCCCATTTGGTGAGTTCAGTGAATTTTCACTACCTTGTAACCAGCCAAGCGTTCTGTTGCTTATTCCACGCAAGTCTTTAGATAGAAAAACAGAGGACCAGAAGTACCAAGCTATTTGAATCTTTGAGAAATACAAGGACGTCTTTGTGGAGAATGATCAAGACCTAGGAAAAGCTCTGGGAGTTGAACACGTTTTGGATACGCAAGGCACTGCCCCTATACGCTCTAGACCAATAAGGCGCAGTCTGGCCAACAAAGCCATTTTCAATGAAGACCTACAGAAGTTACTCACATCTGGCCTTTTGGTACCCAGAAAAAGTCCTTGGTCTTCCCCATTGTTAA
Source organism: Entomophthora muscae (assembly GCA_014839935.2). Lineage (NCBI taxonomy): Eukaryota > Fungi > Entomophthoromycota > Entomophthoromycetes > Entomophthorales > Entomophthoraceae > Entomophthora > Entomophthora muscae. The sequence continues at coordinate 145,324 of QTSX02001481.1, forward strand.
TTGTAAAGAAAAAGGATGGGTCAAACCGCGTAGTAATGGACTACTGCAAATTGAACTCCGTTATAAAAAAAGACTCTTATCCATTGCCTCACATAGATGACAAGTTTGACAAGCTGGGTGGTGCAAAATAATTCAGCACAATGGATCTGATCAGCAGATATTGGCAGATTGACCTTCCAAATGCAGACAAGGAAAAGTGTGCCATTATTACAGAGCAAGGCCTTTTTCAACCTACCAGGATGCCACAAGGACTCACAAATGCTCCTGCAACTTTCCAAAGGGCCATGGAATCTGTGATGGGAGACCTCAAGTTGACTTGTGTTCTGGTTTACCTTGACAATATTAACGTCTTTTCTCAAACTTTTGGTCAGCATTTGGACCACTTGAAGGCAGTATTTCAGCGTCTAATTGCTGCCAACCTCAAGTTAAAACCAAGAAAGTGTAACTTATTTAAGGAGCATCTGGAATTTATTGGTTATATTATCAGTAGGGATGGCTTGCAGCCTGTTCCTGCCAAGGTCAAAGCTATCACACACATATAAACGCCTTCCAACAAGAGAGATGTTCAGGTGTTTTTAGGGATGATTGGCTATTATAGACGCTTTATACCAAACTTTGCCGGCCTAGGAGGTCCATTATTTCACTTGTTAAAAAATGACGTTGAATTCTCATGGACAGATGGTTGCCAGACGGCTTTCAAGAATTTAAAGGCCACTCTAGTGTCAGAGCCAGTACTTTCCTATCCCAACTTTGAGCATCCTTTCATTGTACATACAGATGCTAGTTTGACAGCAATTGGCGCTGTTCTTTCTCAGCTAGACAATGATGATCAAGACCATCCTGTAGGCTATTGTTCCTGCACACTTAATAGTCACAAAAGAAATTATACGGTCACAGAAAGGGAATGCCTGGAAGTCATCTATGCCTGCCAACAATTTAGAGTGTACCTCCACAGAGTACACTTTACAGTGGTAACTGATCACGCCTTGTTTAAATGGTTGAAAACCCTGAAGGATCTGGAAGGACGTCTGGCACAATGGGCTATTAAGCTACAAGCCTATGATTACAAGATAATCCATTGCATGGGAGTCATGCACCAGAATGCAGACTGTCTTTCCCGTCTTCCTACCATAGCTTTGATCTCCTCAGCAGCAGACAAACTTTACAACAAACTGATGCTGAAACCTTCTATGTGAGGGGAGGAGCCGCTCAAGATTCAGAAAATTCTGAAGTCCCTTGCGGTGGACACCTGCGTTAAGGATAATCAGCTTTTCAAGTTGTATAAAGGTAAGTGGCTACCATACATTTGTTCATCTTTACGTACAGATGCAGTAGTATCAGCTCATTGTACTGTGGGTCATGATAGTATCTATAAGACCCTCAATCTTCTACAACAGCATTGTTACTGGGAAGGTATGCACTCGGACGTAGCAGAAGCCCTGGCTGCTTGTCATGACTGTACAATTGAGCAACCAAAGGTCTTGCGCTACCAGCACTGGCTAATCCAACCTGGCTTTGCGTTCCACACTGTTGCTATAGATGTAGTAGGTCCTCTCCCACTGACCACTAGCAAGAACAGGTTTATAATTATAGCAGTGAATCAGTTTAAAAAATGGGTAGAAACAAAAGCAATCCCTAACCAGTCAGCGCTGACCACAGCCAAATTCATTTTGGAGAACATACTCTACAAACATGGCTGCCCCCAGACATTGTTAACAGATAATGGGACCAACTTCATGGTATACATGATACCCAGACTGAACAAACTTATGGGTATCTGTGGTACCCTGTCAACATCATATCATCCCCAAACAAATGGAATGGTAGAAAGGACAAATGGAAGCCTGGTACAGATATTAAGGAAGCTTAGCCACCAGCATGAAACAGAATGGGATACATATCTTCTGGCAGCTACCTTTGAGTACAACATAGGGTTACACAGAGCTACTGGAAAAAGTCCCTTTCAGCTTCTTTATGGTAAACAGCCAAGCCTCCCTCCACACCTCTACAGCTTAGTTAAAACTAATGATCCCCTTACCCCCAATGCTTATTTGAAGAGACTAGCACAGACTCTAATCAAGTTACAGTCTGAGGTGTACTCTACTAACTTAGCAACAAAGGAGAAAGATATGGATTGTGCAGTAAAAACCCAACCTGCCCTTCCTGCATAAAAAATAGGAAGCTTGGTATACTTCTACAGTAATTGAGGGTACAGTTGCAAAAGCAAACTTGCCTCATTATGACAAGGTCCGGTCAAGGTAGTCCAGAAAGTTGGAGTAGACAGTTATACCCTCAAGGATCTGGAAACTGGCCAACTGATCACTTGATCCATGCGCAGTATATGTGCAAGGCTCCAAGTGATTGAGCATAAACCCCTTTATGGATAACAATTTGGAAAAAGAAAAACCTAATGAAAATAGTCCATGGGTTGTTATCCTTTTTGCATCAAGAAGTGATAAAGCTTATAGTAAGAAGAATTTTTAGGGTTAAGCAACGGGTTCTTTATTGAGATACTGTTGCCTCTAATCCCAGACACAACTGGATGAGGACTTTTGCAATGGCCGCGTAGGTTATCCAAACACTTGGTAGCCAACAGAATGCAAAGGGAAGAAATAGGGAATTGTTGACGGGAAGGAAGTTAACACAGTTAATGCCAATTTAATAAGGGAAGGCAAGTCCAAGTAAGATGCACTCCCAGAGATGGCTTTCCCGCTGGGCATACTCCTTGGGTGTTTTGCCTCCTACTGAGTACATTACTTCCAACAGCCATTCAATATATTTGGGCATATGGTGAAGCCTTTGGTGATACGCAACTTTGGAGCCACTAAGCACCAAGTTTCCAACCAGTGTCATGGATTGTCTACCACCTGCTTTATTGTAACTTAGGAGCTCTAGCGCAGTACACATTGCTCTTTGCAAACGGCATTCATGGCTATCCAACCCATGCCATAAGGGCACCAGGCCAACAGCAGACCAAGGGTCAGACCATGCCAAAAATACCAGTTCAAGAAATTCAAGGGCACAAGAGATCTGATTGTCCATCAAGTAGTTCCCATCAAAGGAGAAATCATGTAGGCATAATTGGGCATACCCTACAAGTTTCACCCAAGGTATACGCCAATGAATATAGTTCTCTGCTTCAAGTCTCTTTGTTGAGATAACATAAGGATTCTTGAGGGTTAGCATAAGAGTAGACCACATAACCACTGGGCCACAGCATTGGAGGATGGGAAACTTCTCCTAATAAAGATGGGTGGCTAGTTTAATATAAGAACCTTGACTATCTTCTTGGACTGTTATGGGAGTATTGCTTATCTCATTTTTGTTCAGAGTTTTGAGTAGATTGGCTAAGTTTGGAGCAATTTCATTGATCTTATCTGTTGGAGTGATGGAAGCTGTCTTACTTTTGTTACCACAACTTCTTTTCTTGGAAATTGTTGAAAGCTGGTTTGACGTAGGCATACTGTAGTCTTGTGTTCCTGACTTACTCAAAGAGGTACTGGGTTTTTAAGAGACAGTACCAAAGGAACTACAGAAGGCTGCATCTATCTTGCCTCCCAAAATTTTGGTAAATTCAGTTTCCTCTGAAGCTAGAACAGGTGAGTGTTTGTGAGTGGTTACAACTGGAACTTTAGGTATTCTCTTTTGAGCTCAGTTGATCCTCTGTTTGGGTACATTGGTATAACACACTACTGGTTTCCTATTCCTTTTTGGGTGGTTTACCATACTGGAGAAAGTTAAAAGACTTTTACGGTAACGTCTAGTTTAGTGGGGGGAAATGTTGTGAAGTTATTGGTTGTAAACTAGCTGTCACTATAATCACACATTTGACCCATTAAGCTTGGTGAATTATGGAACAATGGTACTATTGCCCTGGATGATAACAAGGTCAAATGATCAACTAAGTTGTATCCTAAGTTCATATTAACTAATGATCAGCCAATTTTTAGTTTAATAGTGGGCTAAGGATAGAGGAAACAAGGCTGTGACCAGATGATCATGGTGTTCTGTATCTCTTGTCAATCTCTTCTGACTATATAACTCCCTTCTTGGTTTATTAAATAAAGGATTAAATTAACATACTTTAACTTTATTATACACATTAGGCTAGATACTCATCTTGACCTAATCTTTAGTAATAGAAGAATCATATTTGAGTTAAGTGAAAGCAACTACCAGCTCTAAGCGGAAATACAATAACAGCCTAATTGATTCCTGAGTAATCCATTACTACACTGTAAAATCTCTCCAAGGCCAATCCTATTGTTTTGAATTTCAACCTATGAAATTCATCAAAATTCAACCTTTTTGTGAAGCCACAGCCCAATGTGACTGTAGTACAGTCACAGGCACCTCAAACCTCTTTCCTTTGTGTCCTATGTATTTGGTTTCTCTAGTTCTTGCCAAGGAATTGGCAATGAGGATGGTTTCTAAGTTGTACTCCAAGTAGGTAGGGTTTAGGGGATATTCAGTAAAATAAACAGATCTGAAAGGTGCTCCAGGGGGACAGTATAGCGCCAGTAGTGGGTCAGCTGGTTGGTCTCTAGATCAGGCAGACCCCTTGTTGTCTACTTGACTAGAGGCAAGATGAAAGATCACTAAAACTAATTAGGATAGAATTTGCTGGAACCAGAGGCTTATAAATCTTTATTATCAAAAATGACAATATGGTCATCCTCATACTGCTGGGGGTTTTTATACCATATGTTCTGCTTCTTTAATTTTTGCGGACTTCAGATCTGTGGGTATTTTGCCAGTAGGGTGTGGACCTTGGGGCAGGGTTTTGAGGGCAGCAGACCCTGTTTGGACCAGCTCTGGAAAACAGAAGTGACAATGCTTTGTTCTAATGCTTCTGTTTACTACATCACCTGAGCTGGCAAATGTGTTGCCAATTCTAGACTGGGGACTGGTGGCTTCTGGTGCTTATTGATAGGGCCATTATCAGGACTAATCTTAATCTCTTTTAGGAAAGCCACAACCTCTGTGTAGGTCTGGGCCCTCAGTGACACAAGGCTGGTGGAAATCTGGTGACCATTTGGTAAATCTCATTTAACAAGCTGGTGGGTTGTTGAGTAATTCAACAACTCAAGTCTATGACTCAACAGGTTGGTAGGTCCCCGTTCATCCTGGTTGACACAAGTGTTTAGGATTTACAATTCTTTTACCCTTGAAACCCAGGCCCAAAGACAGGATTCAAATCCTGACCCTGAATCTCCGCGGGCCGCCAGGCCTGAGGACCAAGGGACTGCATGCCCGCGTTTTCCTGGGGTCAAGCCTCTGCAAGCTGAGACTAAGAATGATGTCTCAAACGGTGAAGCAAGCCAAACCAAAGGAATCATCACACCAAATGGAGGAGTAATCAAGGTGCCTAATGAAGGCAACAAAATTCCGACCATTAGCCTCATGAGCTTGAAGTCTACACCAGTAGCCAATCAAGAGCCATCCTCAGAAGAAGGCATGGGCCTGCAGCCCAACTCCATGACCACAACCCTATAGAAAGATGATCAAGTTGCCAATTTGATATCTTTGACCAATGAAAGAACTCCTGGCCCAGGTGCCATTTTGCCACCTTTAAACCCAAGCACCCAGATCCCCCAGGCCCACTTTTTCCAATGTCCTGATGAACCCCTTATGGAGAATATTAAGTTTGGAAGTGGGGTGCTATATAGACCAAAGGACCCTGTACTCCAAATTTATTGCCATTTTTGAATAAAGGTTATGTTATTTTGGCTTACACAGCTACTGTCTTATTTTGTCTTTGCATTCTATCAAATCAGTACAAGTTCTTCTGGCCCTCTTGCCCCTCTGCCTGCATATTTCTGTCCTTCAAGTGTTCCCTTTGGTTCTGTCCACTTCACTGATTACCCCCTGAAGCCCAAATGCAATGACTATACCCCAGAAAAGATCCTTCAACTAGAACCCTTTGCCTGCATAAAATCCACAGTTAAATACAACTGTCAAGGCCCCTAGATACTATCAACACCCAAGTTGTTTAAAGGCAATTTCAACTACCTGCCTGCCTACAAACTCAACATGGAGCCTGTGACAGTCCACATGTTTGGTGATTTGCAGGCGGGGCTAATGTTGACCAAGTAAAAGTTTGGTTGTTTGTTGAAGGTAGAGGCCTAGTAGGGAATGATGGCTACTAGGGAAGGTAAGTCCTAGCTAGTAGGTGTAAAGACTACTAGAGGCAGATGTTGTCTTCACCCAGCAGAAGATATTAGCTGCTGTGGGCTACAGGTCTTCACCCAGCAGGGAACTGTGGCTGCTTAGGGTGAAGAATAAGATAGCTCAGCAGGGAACTTTTTCTGTTTGGGGTGGGGAGTGATTCAGCCTGATGGGTAGTGTTTGCTGCTCAGATTGGAGGATGTTTAGACCCTGGCAGGTAACATGGGTGTTGTGAATAACGGCATTCACCATGTTTTGATTTTGCCTTTGTTGGGCCATTTCAAAGACAAATCTCTTGCTTTTGCTTTCAACTCTCAAAATGAACTGGCTTCTGCTTCAGGAAATATGATTGTTTGGTTTCCTGACTCTGCGCAACTCACTTGCCCCACTCATGCTTGTGGCAAGTGATCCTACCGTCCTGGTAGTGTTTTGTGGTATTCTCAACCACTATATATTCCATTTCCATATTCACTAATAAAATTAAGTTCTATTCACATTTTTGTCTTTGTGTCTTCTGTACTTCTGCGCCTCTCTCTAGCCACAACTAGTAGAGATTATTCATCCAGGGCTGCAAGGTAAACGCTATTGCCTTCCCTGTCATCTAACTGAGACTTAGTACAAATCCAATCCTAAGGTTAGGATTCCCCGTTGTGTGTCTGTGCCGCGCCTCAGAACACAACAACAGGCTGCCAGGGTATAAGCTTGTGCCAGCATGGTAGGAGACGCCTACCAGGGTTGTAAGTTTTGGACCCCTGGCAGATAGCGCGGGCTACCAGGGAGGGAAAGAGCTTTAAGGGCTCTATGTACCCTGATACGCCTACAGGAGGTCTGTGAGCAAGCATCCTACCTAACTGACTGGTAGGGTGTTCTTGTTTATGTCCCTATAAGAGCTTTGGGGGGAACCCAAAGTGAGCATTGGAGGGCATAGATTTTCTTGGAGGTGTCATCAAGGCAGGTTTCTTGGGGAAGCAGCTGAAGAACTTGGTATGATCAGGCCTCTGGGAAGTAAAGCTGATTACTTTGCAACTGAAAGCCCAGATTTAATCACCTAGGTGATTAAAAACAACACATATAAATTGATCTATGGTTGAAAAGCCTAAGTTGATTGCCACTTGCAAGGGCCCAGTCAAACGCCAGTTTAATGTAGACTCATGCCTGGGTCTACAGGTTCTGGTAACAGGGACTGAGATAAAGAACCAAGGTGGTTCATAATATGGGATCAGAAGAGAAGACTAGTAAGAAGGACTGTATGATCACATTGAAAACTAGTTAAGGGACTGTTGGTTCAAGTTGAAGTTTGGAACCAAAAAAGGTTAATTGTGCAGGTGGAACCAAGGTGGTTCCTAGTGAGGATTAGTTGATAGACTAGTGGGTCATGATGCAGGAATAGCTGATCATGATGTAGAAATGGCTGATCATGATGCAGAGGCATCCAGAAGACCAAGAGATCAGCATGAAAGAGTAGCTGTAGATCTGATGGATGGAATAAGCCGCCTGAAGACTAAAATGAGCTGGCTGAAGGACCAGAAGATGATGGTGAAGGACTGGTGGTCCGGAGAAATGAGCCAAGATTTTGCCTAATTGATTTTCCAAAGTGGGAAAATGTGGAATGTTTTGCCTTGTTTAGTGGTAAAATCAAGAAGGAATTTGGATATAAATGTGGGTAAGATATTTATTTATTAAGTTCCTAGGATATATGAAGGTATGTTTCTATGAGAGCCAGATACAAAGTTGTTTTGATGGGATGTTTTCCTTGGATTTTACTATATTTGTAAATATATGGGGAAAACGTTGAAGAGGTCCAAAAAAATTTAAATAGTATTCTGATGTTTAAATTGGTTTAGGTTGAATGCAGGGAAGACTGGTGCTGGAATAGTGAACTGATTAACGCTTTGGTGCGCAAAGAGTGCCAATTTGAGCGGTTTAAGCAATGAAAATTGAATTCTTAGTTGGATCCCAGTGGAACTTCATAAATGGTCTATTTCTGCGCTCTGCATTCATTGGTTGAGTTCTGGCACGTTTCCTGATGAATATGATTGGTTGAAAGCCAAAAGCTTAAAGTATAAGCAAGGAAATAGTGAATTAATACTTTAAGCTTTTGAGAAAGTAAGTATGTAAGCTTAAGTTGTTATAGGAAAAAGTGAGCGACAATGGTTTAAGCTTCTGAGGAAAGCCATTTTGAAGGCAGAACCTTTGGGAAAAGGACACTATAAGAAGGTGGCTGGCTGGAAAGTCACAGGGTCTTTTCTGGGTCTTTTGAGTTTCTGCCAAGAGGTTTTTGGAAGCCTTTTGATTGCCATCAGGAGCTTGGTTGGACTGATACAAGTGGAATGCCAAGATCACTAGAGCTATACAGAGAGCTGAAGCCCAAGATAAAGGAGCTGGAGCTTGAGATAAGGAGCTGGATCCTAAGCGCAGTGCAGGAGTCCAAGATATTGATCAGGACTGCCTTTGGAGGAAGCTTCAAATATGGAATTAGGAGAGAAGAGAAGTATTTTTTATTGGATGATATTTTAGACTTATATAGATTGGGCTGTGGTGGAGATTTAGTCAAATCAAACCCAGGGGCTGGTCATGTGCTGGATGGGTTTGAGTTGCTGGATACCTGGACAGTCATGTGATATTGTTTTGTTGCCATTTCCAGTATGTCAAATGGTATATTGGAAAGGCACCAAATTGGGCAATGACTGGATGTTAGGTATGATGGCAATAGCCAGAATATACGTACATCCAGACCCTTGACACTTCTATAAACTTTTATTTCATTACTTGATTTTGAAAATGTAGTTAACCTCATACGTCCATATAAAAGAAGTTTATCTGTATAAATTATCCAGCTCTAGAATTAGTGGATTAAAATTAGAAAGGAAGCAGCAATTGCTTAATATGCTTTTATATGATTGGATGTTTAACCTTTGCTATGGATTTAATTGACCAATAAAAAGAGAGCTTGATCAGTTTTAAAAATAGAATTGAAAAATATACATAAATGTTAGTTTAAGTAAAGTATGGCTGGCTTGGAAATTTTGAAATTATTATCTTTGAGTGAAATAATAAAATATTTCCCTTGGATGCATCAGCTGATCCAAGTGGGTTATTGTTTCAGAGTAAGCCTTGCTCACAATTCCATCATTAAAATATTGAGATAAGTGAAGTAAACTGGCAATAATGATATCAATTCTCACCAGAATAGTTTTTTATAGAATTTAAAGCACCCAGATATGCTTTTCAGACAATTCTGATAAAAATAATACCAAACATGATAGCTTCAGCTGCTCTAGATGCTCATATATATAGTAAATGCTGGAAATGGGCTCATATCAATATCAAAGGATTAGACTTAATTTGATTCATTTAAATTCACTCTAAAAACACATAACTAAAAACAACATATCTCTGTGAGTAATAGGATAATATTAATGTATAATAGCTTATTTTAAAGCTACAGATTAGCTCTATCTTTTAAAAGAATTTAAAAAAATAAAAGTATAAAAGTAAAAAACTGATTTTATAGCTTTACTAAAATTAATTGTAACCCTCCACTTATTTAGATTTATATTTTGTTTTTGCTTATACTTGGAATATGTAACTTTAATTTTAAACAGATATGATTAAAATTATCTTTTAGGTAAGAATTTAAATAGAAATTAAATTTAAAATATGATGAGTAATCCCAGTATCAGGTATGACAATTTGGACATACATGAATCTCAAAGCATGGAACCAGGATCAAACCCTGAAAAAAACCCTTTGCAGACTTCCAGTTCCAAAGACTGGGAATACAACAGCCCAAAATCAATTGATAAATTTTTTTTCAACCTGCTGGGACCTAAATCCTTAACTACACCACAGGATTTGTGAGAAAACTGCCTGTGCAAGATACCAGGAGTTTCCCCAGGGTGCCAATACTTGACACCAGCAGGTTGCTTGGTGAAATGCACAAGGCCCCCAATTAGAGCTGTTCAAAACTCCCCCAATGCTCAGAAAGTGGCACTGAACTCAAATGCCTTCCCAAAGCCTGATTTGCCAAACAGAAGGATTCATAGTATTTTTCATTCCAAAGCAGCTAGTGCCAACCCTCCAGTGCCAAATGCCACCCCTCCATCTAAGACACCCAATGCCAATCCGCCTGAGCTCAAGAAACCTGATCAGAAAATGAATCCTGACAGTGCAGTATAGGTACCTGCCAAGTCAAGATCAATTCCCATCATCATTTTTAAATAAAGATCATGAGATATTGATTTCCCTAATTGTTACCATATTTTATCCTTGTCATCTGCCAGTTAACTCAAAAATCATCTGATCCTCCTGCCAACCTGCCAGCTACCTATTTCCTGTGTTACAGAAGTAACAATTTTGAATCTCCCTTATGGGATTCAAAACTTCTTCCAGCCACCAGGCAGGGGGATCAGGTAGCAGGAGCTTGTCTGCACCTATGTTTACTTTAAACAGCAATTACCCAGGTGGGGGGACCACTCCTGCTCTGGAAGTAGCTGTGGGGCCCATCCTGGGACCCAAAAGCTATTCCCAAGCCTTTGTGGGTTTGGCTGGGCCTGGGCAAGCTAAACTAGCTACCCAGAACTCCCAGTTCAAGCCCACCCTCCATTTGGTAATTTGGGGTTCCCAATTGGGAACTCCTTTTTTAATCAAGTTCTTTTTCCTCATGAATGCCTGTCAAGCCAGTCCCAAAATGATAATCAAATTGGAAAAGATTAAATGACACCTGCAGCCAAACCTGCCAGAACCAATGACCAGTAAGGAAAAGATAGACCACCAGCAAGTCAAGAAACTGTTCCTGAAGACCCCAAAAATGATTATGAAGCAGACAATCAACAGAATAATTTGAGATGCCAAGCCTTGCCACTCAGATAGCACTAGAAGAATGCCCAGAGGCACCTGCATGTGAATGAGTATATAAGCCAGAAGCACCAGAAAAATTCTATATTTTTCATTCTTACAAATAAAGTTGTTATGAAACTTTGGTTCACCAATCTGATTCCTTACATATTTTTGATATTCTTCCATCTGCAATCACCTAAGCACCAGTACTCATCCTCAGAGATTAGAAGCCAAACACCAGTTGACAAAACAGAAACATTTGTCTACTATTGTTCTTCTGGCGCTCTGTTTGGCCATGTGCACTTCACTGAGTATCCTCATAACCCTGACCACAAGCCCTGAACCTTGGAAGGCTTTCAGTGGTACACTTGCCCAGACGCTCCCAAGGATCCCTGTCAAATAATCCATGATGGCAGAGCAATCACTATATACCCTTTGATTTTCAACTGGAAATACAATAATCCCGCCACCTACTTAGTCCCAATAGAGCCACCCCTGACACCCATACCAACCATCTCTGCCCCACCCACTTCTGTTGCACTGGCTAGAGTAGTCAACTCCTGGGAGTGCTGTATCTGGCACTTACAGGATTGATTGATTGATTGATTCTTCTTTGCCAGCAGGAGGACCCTGGGCTGTGGCAAAAGAACCTCTCCTACCTGGTAAAGTTAGGCCCCATCATCTGGTGGGCCATGTCAGTACCTGCATCCACTCCTCCATCATCTGAAGAAGCATCATAGTACTTCTGGTATCCTGACAGTCTGCCAGGTGCTCCATTTGGTCCTGTCTATTTTAAAGAATACCTCTTAAAGCCTGAGTACAAGGATTACACCTCAGATAAAATATTAGCATGGGATCCCTTGGCCTGAACTAAAGAGTTAACCAGATACAAAAAGAAGGGTCCTTGGCACCTTACTGAGCCCTGCCTGTGTTGAGATAAATAAAATTTTCTCCCTGCCTACCAATTATATATGGAACTGCCTGTCACCCCCAAACCAATGCCTGCATCCGCTGCTGATCTTTTTCTGGACCATACCAACAAGCTATTTGGGATTGCTTCAGGAAGCCAGGCATAGGTAGAGGCATTAGGCGGCTTGAAACAGGGTGGGGCCAAGCTGGTGGGTAAAGCCCACCATAGAATGGGTGCTAACTTGATAATGTAAGATACAGATTTCCCAAGTAAGGACCAGCGTCCAGAGTTAGAGATCATATAATCCACCAATCCTGTCAAATTAATGTAGAGTACTTCAAATAGTTGAGTGGATGTGGTCTCAGAAGCGGTAGAGGGTTCCATTGGGCAGTCTGGTCTTTGGGTTAAGGGCAGAGTCATGGGGACAAAGTATGCTGGCAGATAATTGTACTTGTCTTTGAATAATAAGGGTGACATCTCAATCCTCTTTCCTTTGTGTCCTATGTATTTGGTTTCTCTAGTCCTTGCCAAGAGATTGTCAATGAGGATGGTTCTAAGTTGTACTCCAAGTAGGCAGGGCTTGGCAGGTATTCAGTAAAGTGCACAGGTCCAAAGGGGGCTCCAGGGAGACGGTATAGTGCCTGAGGCAGATTAGCAGGTTGGTCTCTAGAGGGGGTGGTTGCCTGATTATCTACTTGGCCAGAGTTGAGATGGAAGATCACTAAGACTAGATAGGGTAGGATTTGTTTGAACCAAAGGCTCATAAAACTTTATTATTGAAAATGACAATGTGGTCATCACCACACCACCAATGTTCTTATACCATGTGACTTTTCTTCTTTTCTTTTTGAGGGCTTTGGGTCCATAGGCAGTTTGCTGGCAGGGCATGGATCTTGGTTTGGGGTCTTGAGAGCTGCAGGTCCTGGTTGAGTTTGCTCTGGCAAATAGAAGTGACAATGCTTAATTTTGCTGCTGTGGTTTTCCATGTCACCTGAGTGGGCTAATTGCATTCCCTTTTCTAGACTGGGGACTGGCAGCAGTTGGTGTTTATTGGCAGGGCTAGTAGTGGGTCTTGTCCAAGCCACAACTTCTTTGTAGGTATGGGCCTTCAGTGGCACCAGTTTGGCAGCAATCCGGCAACTATTCAGGGAATCCTCATTATTAAGCTGGCAGGTTGCAGGATAATTTAACAATTTGAGTCTGTGACTTAGCAGGTTGGCGGGTCCTGGGCCATTTTGGCAGGCCCAATCCACCTTTAGAGGACTGGGGTTTGGCTCTTGATTTTCAATACAAGTATTGAAATATCATTCATGACAGATTTTATACATTACTCTCACAGTAGTAATAGATACTATTGTCCCTGCAGCTGGCCTGTGATCATGGATGAGCAAATCAATGTCCTACCCCATTAAGTTAGCACCAATCCTTTGGTGGACTCTGCCCACCCAGTCTGCAACCTGCCAGTTCCCAAACACTAGTGAGCTGGCAGATCAGGGTTGGTCCCCTGACACCCAGTCTAAAAATACAATAAACTGTATTAAATTGATATATTATATTTAATTTTTTATCTGTCTTTGGATGGGGCAATCATTAGTGTATAATATCTATGCAAGACAATTACTGTGTAGCTACCCGTTTTGGAAGTAACTTGAGGTCCCCAAACCTGATCCATGGTTGGTTTAACAGCCCAGCTGGGGCAGTTTTACATCAGTAATCAACCAATCCCCCAGACCCTTTGTAACAATTTCCCTGTTTTCTTAAACATTTACTTGTGTTTAAACTTGGCTGTTTTCCATAGCATATTGCCAAGATAATTGTTTCTCTGTAATTTATTCATTATTTTTATTTTATTTTGATGCAAAGGCAAAATAAAAGATAGAAGACTCACCAAATTGGCTCCCCCTTTCCACCTTAGGTGAACCGCTTCCTAGAAATGTTGAAGCAATTTTTTGAACGTTTTCCCAAGCTGTTCTAAACATATACTAGTATCCTAGTACCTAGGAGACATATTAGTTACATTACTGAGGACCCATCAGTGCCCTCTACCTAGGCCTTCAGAAGCAGGCATACCTCATGTCTAACCCCTGCTCTTATCCCCCAAGTGGTTAGGTTCAGCTTTCAGGCGCAAAGTAACCAACTTCTTTTCCTAAACACCCCCAGATCATTAATCTCAGCAGCTGTATCTCTGGAACACCACCTTAATAATGGTTCTAGGCACCCCATGCTTGCACAATAGCATTAAGCTCTCTTTAAAACTACCCACAAGTCATTTATAGAGAAACTGTTATCCCCTTTGGGCCAAGTAACCCAGATGCATTCTCACCCCAGCTAGTATAGGATTTTCATATCCCCAAGGTATGTTCATCTGTAAAGACCCAACAATTGGGGGAGTATTTTAGCAAAATAAGGTACCAATTTGGCAACTTGGAAACCTGTGAGCACCGTCACAATGGGATAGACCCTCATCATCCATCTGAAGACCTTGGCGTGTACGTTATAACGTCCGAAATTACCGGCAAAATACGTAAGTATGTAGTATACACAGGTGTATATAGCTACAGACTGGGTGAAGTGGGGTGATACCAGCGTGGGTCAGGAGTACTGCTTGGAGGAGTTTAGCTGTGTGGGCTCCTTGTAGATGTACTTGCTGGGTGGTTTATTGAACAGCCCATGCTGGTGATTGTATTGGTGGCCCCCAATCCCTAGGCAGGCTGTGAGAACAGCTGACAAGATTAAATGGTTCATCTTCTGATCCTGGGAAAGGGCAGACAAAGCTTAGTGTCTTAACTTTTTTGTAGGGTAAAGTTATGATTGATTTATGTGATACCATTGAGGGATAATTTCACTCAATGATAGCACAAACTATCATCCTTGTGGGGGCATGAATAGAGTAAAACACTGGACAGGAAACCCCAAACACTTGGTGTTGTCTGGAATTCCCATTTGGGAGGGGAATTGGAAGTGGTGTGCAGGCAATGAATTGTTACTTCTGGGCTTGCATTGGCTTGGTGTATTATTGGATGCTTTCATGCATCCAATTTTGAATTCTGCAGTTAATTCAGGAATGGGTGGGTTGAGCAGCTTGTCAGCACCTCTCAAATTTGGTAGATTCCAAATTTGGGCAGCAGTTCCCCCCTCCATTTGGGTTTGGGGAAATTGCCTTTTTGGGTTTCCCCATTTGGCGGGCTGGCTGGGTGGCTGGCTGGCAGGAGCAGGGGCTGGCTGGTGGCGGGCGCCTGGTGGTTGGGCGTGCAGCCTGAGGACTGCTGGCGGCCAGCTGCGCGGCCCACGGGCAGGATATAAAACCTGTCAAAATTAAAATTTATATTTTTAATTCTTGTTTTCTTGGCTTGGCCTTTTGCAGCAGTTTCCCCAATAAGGGGGAGCTGCTAGATTTTTCATTTTGTTTATTGAGGCCAATTGTGACCAAAATATTGTCCTGAACCAAGGTGTTGTCAGGAATATTCCTGACATCATCACTGGGGAACTCCCTATTTTTCCTGAGCACTAATAAGAGGCCATATTACTAACACCCCAAGGCATAAAGAACCATCCTCAACCAACAAGGCTGAGCAGATTAATAAAACAGCAGCCCTTCACCTCTTCTTGGCAACCAAGCTTTATTTAACCAACCCTAGCCCCTGCCTGCAACACAGCTCTTGATGTGGTTCATCATAGCCATCCTAGATGATGAAGAGGAGGGACCTGGTATAGCTCTTGGCCCCAAGGTTATTTCAAAACAGCAGGCTCAACCTGCCAGCAAGGTTCCAAGTAAGCAGGTTTGTGACCTACAATCTAATTATCCAGTCACCCAGAGCCAAGCTAGGAAGACAACTTGAATTACCAAATCCAACAACATGAACAGATGGTAATCCTTTATGGTGGATACCTTGTTTTGGCACTTGACTCATTATAAGGATCAAGCCACCCCCTTCACCATCCAGCTGTGTGATCAATATAATAATGTTCCTACTATCCACAGTTCACAATGACTATATAATACTTATATCTCAATAAAGAATATTATCTAGTTTCTAAATATTTTCCCCTTGTAACTCTGCTAAAACAGCACAGTTACAACATTGGTAGCACAGGGAGGTTTTCCATCTTACTTTATTCACCAAAATTCTGCCTGTTGCCTGTACTTGCTGTGGTCAACAAATCCTTGATAAAATCATGTCTGGCCTTCTTCTAGACTGGACCCTGTACACACCTGGTGCCAAGATACCCAATGGCTTTGTCCTCTACCAGAACATGGTGATCCCGCTTCCTGCCTTCAATGCCCTGTCAGTGCAAGGGTTCTTCCAAGCACCTGCTGCCATGCCACAGGCAACTGACAAAAGCACCATACCCGCCTAAATAGCTCAGAGACTGCAGAGCACCGCCTTGGAACCTTTTTCAGGATCCAGCAACAACAACGCTATGGCATGGATCCAATCTGCCCAAAGCAAGCTGGCCCAAATGGAATGCCTGCAATGCTTCTGGATTGCAGAAATCTCCATCTGACTGATTCACAACGCTGGCACCTGGTGCTTCAAATGGCACAAATAACACACCAAGAAGGATTAGGACACTTTCAAACAATACTTCTTGGCAAGATTTGTGCTTAAGGACACCGCACTCCTGATCATACAACAAGTAAAGAACCTAACTCAGACTGGCACTGTGAAGTAACTCACCCGCGCCTACAAGGAACTCTGACTATGTGCCCTCTCTGACATGGCCTTTGACGCCCCAGCTACACACCTCATGTATTATGACACACTCAAGTTGCATGTAATGATACACGTGAACCTGGACCAAGTGACCAATCTACAAAGTCTGTATTGTGAAGTGGAAAAAGCAGAACAAGCATTCAATGCTCTCCACAAAGTACAAACCGGAAAACAAGAGAGGCCCAAAGACTCTCACCCAGCTGGGTGCTCCAGTTGACTACCCCCTGGGAATAACAGCAATAACATAAACCACAAACCCACAGGTTCAAATGGACATGGGAATGGGAACAACATCCAGTCAAACTGTACCCATTTCTGTATCACTGCCATACAGGACAACCAAGACAAGGGAAAAGCCCAGGGAGAGCATTAAGCAAGCCAAACTCTTCCTGCACATCTCCTGACTTGCCCAACAATGAATACCAACCTGAGGGTGTGGACTAGTGCCCAATGGTCCAAGTACCCTCAGAAGACCCGGTAGTTTACACCATTGCCAGAAATCCCAATAAAATGATGTCTTACCCTTTCTGCTTTTGCAGTTACACAGGCTCAGCACTCCTGGACTTGTCCGCAGATTGGACCCTAGTCAACAGCAGCTTTGTAGATAGGTTCAAGCTAACCATTAATCCTTTGCATATTAAAAAATTGGTTTTAGCTTATGAACATCATATCACTGTGACACGGGAAACTGCCCCCTTTTCTGTCATGCTAGATAACCTACATTCCACCATCCAAGGTCCCATCATTGAATTTCCCAAATTTGACATTGTACTGGGACTGGACTGGTTGCAAAATAAAAATCCCCATGTGGACTGGGTGGCCTCTGTACTGAAAATCAAACGTGAAGGCATCAGTTATCAGATCTACCCTGATTCTGTAGACCAACTCCTATGTAACCACATCTTTGTATACATCACTGAGACCCTAGACAAAAAAGAGAACCTCAAGGCAGTTGACTGGGATTCCTGAAAGTAAAAGATCATACATTTTAAGGATCACCAGGACACCACCATACCTCAGGATTGCAAAATTGTAGCGCGCCATGCAGAAATCTTCAAAGAGGCTCTACCTGTGTTGCCACCAGAGAAACACATCCAACACTCCATCCAACTCAAAGGAGCTGTACCTAAGGCGCAACCCATCTACGGCCTTACCCCAAACAAAGACAACACCCTATGTGTCTACCTCAAAGAAGCGTTGGATAAGGGGCTTATTGGCCCCTCACAGTCTCCTTTCAGTGATGTTGTATTCTTTGTAGCAAAGAAATATGACACTCTGCTCCTAGTCACAGATTATTGAGCCCTAAACAAAGTTACCATTAAGAAATGTTACCCACTACCACTCATTGACAACCTCTTTGATTCCTTGGGCGGCACTTATTCTTCTCCAAGATCAACCTAATTGCAGGCTACAACCAGATTTGTATTAAGGAGGAAAATATCCCCAAAACAGCCTTCCACACTAAATACAGTTTGTATGAGTGTGTGGTACTTAACTTTGGGATGACAACGCCCTGTCAACATTTGTGACCTTCATGAATGAGGTGTTTGCCCCCCACATTGACAAGCATGCCTTGGTATACCTGGACAATATCATTGTCTACAGCCCTTGGTAGAAGAACATCACAAAGACTTAGAGGCAGTCTTTGCCACCCTAGCACAACATAAGCTGTTAGCCAAGCCTTCCAAATGCCAGTTCTTCTGCAAACAGCTGCCCTTCTTGGGACACATAGTTTTGAAAGATGGTGTCAGGGATCCAGCCTGTGGGGGGTTCCTGAGAGCTTGCGGGCAGAAAGCCTGCAGGCCTGGCAAGGAGGGCCCACCACAAGATTAGGGCCAACTTTACAATATAAGATAACAATTTGCCCAGGAGAGCCCAAGGTCTTCTGGCAGGTACCATAGAATCTATCAAGCCAGTAATAGTGATGTACATCACTCCAAATATCTGAGTGGAAGTGGATTCATTGGCAGCAACAGATTCTTGCGGGCAGTTGGGCTGCAGGGTGAGAGGCAGAGTCATTGGGACCAAATACGCGGGCAGGTGGTTGTACTTGTCACGGAATAGCAGGGGAGGTATAGTGATTTTGTGGCCTTCCCTTAAACAGTCTTGGTTTCTCTAGTTCTTGCCTCTGGGCCGTAGATTTGGATTTCCTCTAGGGTGAACTCTGAATATGCTGGGTTGGGGGAGTACTTGGTGAAATGTACTGGGCCGTAGGGAGCTCCAGGTGGACAATAAAGGCCAGGCGGCTGGTCTGTGGTTTCTTGGAGTTGATGGATGTGAGGTGCAGAACCGCAGAAGATAGACTGTAAATTAAATAGAACTAATATCACACATGGAATAGCCTAGTTGAACCAAAGGTTCATGTTACTTTATTGCAAGAATGACAATGGGCAACTTCCAGGCAGTCCAGGGTATAAGTATGCCCATCTGTCATAGGAAAACTTTTACAAATTTCTTTGGCCCAGGTGTTACCGTTTACCAGGTTATTCCAGTCCTTGGGGGCATTCATTGCAGGAGTTATTTCATTAGCTGGTTTGAACTGAAAATACTCACGTTTCTTTATTGGGCCGTGGGATTGGTCATCTCTGGGCAGCCTGTGTTCTATAGGAAGTTTCTTTGTTTCACCTTCCGTGGTGGCCCAAAATATTTGGGGTCTATGGCTAGGCCCATCTGCTGATTGGTTGAGAAAAGGAACCTTCAATGTGAGGAGCTTTGATGTGGGTGATTTTGACTCATCAAGCCTTAGAGAATTTTCTGAAGTCAAATCCTGCCCTGGTTCAAGCCCAAATGTTGGAAATTGCGCTATTAAAACTATTTTTATATGGCCTTTGAATAATGATAAATGCAAATATTTGACTGGTTTCACTTTCAATTTCGGATATTCCTTTCCTTCTGTAAATGGGTCTGGTTCAATATCCACCCATTCCAGAATACCATACCTTTCCTTGTCTGATCCTAGTATGACCTCATCCCAATGTGACCCCCTCAGCCACTCTGTCTATCTAATGAGTGATCACCGTCCCTTGTCTTCTATTTAAGTAGAATCAATTCTCCTAATAAAGACAAGTTTATCCACATTTGTGTTGGCTTTAATAATCTTCAAGCTTTTTCCTGTCCTTTTTGCCAAAAGGACTTTCATATTTTGTATTCCAGAAAATTAAGGTGTGTGCCCTTAATTTTGCCCTGAAGGCTAACCCAAGGCTAGCTTTGAACCTCAAATCTTTTGTTATAAAGATTTCCTGCTGTGTCCTTCTGGATGTTGTCCCCAGGAGCCAAACACAACAAAATAATGCTCACTATGGGGGCTGCAAGCCCCTTGGTTACCATGTTCCCACATACATTCTCTGGTCCTTCTCTCTTTGTTTCTGAAGTACCTGAGCAACCTAAAGTTTCTAGTCTTCCTCTAGAAGAAGAAATCACCAATGCCCCCTAAACCCCATGGTACTGGTGCTGTCCCCCGGGACCGTGTGGGCCCCCTTCCAGCTTTCTCTCTTGACTACAAGCAAACTTGTGCTGCCGCCCACTCCCTGCTCCACTCTGGCATTTTAATGATGCATACTATCTCTGGTCTCCGTCCTGGGTATTCTTCTGAAGACCTGTATTCCTTCCTCTTGGACTTTGGTCTCCCCCTCTGCGCTGATGGAGTCCATGGATACAATTGGTGTGTTGGTCAACCAGTTCATCCAACCAACCCTGGTTCACTATCAACTTGAATTAGGATCCCAGAACCAACTTATAAATGCTGTAGCCACTGCTGTATCAAACAACCATGCTCATAATATGGCATATCAAGAATGGTCCCACAGTCTCTTTGTGTGTATTTCTGATAATCAGCACAACTTGCTGGCCTCCCAGAATTACTTGACCACCTCACAAAATTCCCTTCATTTCTTGCTCCCTGGATACATCAAGAATCAACTATGTGAATTGGATGAGAATCAAGAATCATGGTGTAGACAAATTGAGGCCTCTCTGCTAAAGCATTGCTAGAATTTTGAGACTCTGGTTAGCAAACTTAACCAATTCCAAGAACATATTAGTTCTTGTTGTAACTGTGCTGTTTTAGCAGAGTTACAAGGGGGAAAATATTTAGAAGCTATATAATAATCTTTATTGAGAGATAGTGATTGTATAGTCATTGTGAATCAAGTATAAGAGGAACATTATTGTATTGATCACACAGCTGGATGGTGAAGGGGGTGGCTTGATCCTGGTAATGAGTCAAGCTCCAAAACAAGATATCCACCATAAAGGATCATCATCTGTTCATGTTGTTGGATTTGTTAATTCAAGTTGACTTCCTATTCTGGCTTTGAGTGGCCAGGTAATCAGATTGCAGGTCACAAACCTGCTTGGTTAGAACCTTGCTGGCAGGTTGAGCCTGCTGTTTTGACATTCTCAACTTGAATTGGTTGGAGCTCATGTTGATACTTATTGCCATCTGCAGCATCAATATGGTCTGGATAAGGCTGCACTAGGCAACACTCTATACCAAGTGCAAACTTATGTGGACAACCAGGTGGCCTCTATTGAGGTGACTCCTCCCGCTCCTCCTGTTGGGACCCCTTCTGATTTTGAAACCAAAGTCTGGGAGGCCATCACCAAGCTCAAGGCTACTACTAGACGCCAAGCTTCTGTACAGCCTCTCCCTCTGGTTGAACCTATGCCCAACTCTTGTATTGCATCCCTCACTGATCAGGTGGCTACCTTGCAAGGTGAAATTGAGTACTTAAGACAGCGCCTCTCTAATTCTAAGGACTTGTCATCTTAATCTGAAGATGAAGAAGAAGGTGAAGTTGTTAATACTCCCGCTCATGGCAATCATGGTTG
Organism: Entomophthora muscae; assembly: GCA_014839935.2. Classification (NCBI taxonomy): domain Eukaryota; kingdom Fungi; phylum Entomophthoromycota; class Entomophthoromycetes; order Entomophthorales; family Entomophthoraceae; genus Entomophthora; species Entomophthora muscae. The sequence goes on from QTSX02001481.1 coordinate 166,786, forward strand.
TTATCCTGGTTTAGAAGGTCAACCCCAGATCAACTGCGCATGTGCACTAGATCAGCTTATAGAAGTGACAAATGATGTTGCTGATAGGCAGGACGCATTGGAAATAGAGGTACAAAACCTCTTCTGCTTTACCAAACAATGAATGGACAGGTCATCCCTTTTGTTGCTCAGACCACTTCCCTGACCACTTGCCTCAACAGGGTTGCTGGCACCTTATTGGTGCAAAAAAATAAGATTGACAAATTTGGAGTTGCTGCTGCCACTGCTAGAGATATTAGTGGACAGAACAGCTCTACCTTGGATACCCTAGAGGAAAGCCTTCAACTCCTCTGGGCTAGACAAACTGCTGCTGAATCCAAGTTTGAGGGCAGTCCTCATATTAAAGTCCTCAACTCAGGTGACAACAGTCTGTCCTCTTCCTTATCCATTGACCTAAATTACAAGCCAACCTTCAAACAGATGGGTCATTATTTTTCTTGTTATGCCTAGGTGCCAGATTGATTATTTTATAACTTGATCACATTATTCATATTCTAATTATTCAGAAAGCTTAAAATACAACCAATCCCAAAACTTTATTTGATCTTGGGCTTAGATGATTTTTTTAAAAAATAAGTCATCAATTTTAGAATCAAAAAGTGCAACTTATAGTATTATTGAAAATATCTTAAGTGCTACTACAAACTACAAACCAAAAATATTTATGATGAGTTGCATGGGAGAGTAATAGCAGCCCTAAAGCTATAAGTGCTATTACTCTATCTTTGGCTCATCATAAATATTCTTAGTTTGTTTCAGAAAAAAGGTTGTTGTTTTTGAAAGACTGATAACTCTATTTAAAATACACCCTCTAGTAAGTTGCCCTACTTCATGAACTTTCCCCAATACATCACTAGCATCTTCTTATATTTTTTTTCTCTGGTATCATCACGTGATTTCAAATGATAAGTTATCTCAGAATATTCTGATAAACTTTCAAATATTAGAGGTGAAGTATATAACTTCCCATCTTTCATCAAATATGAAAGATTAATGCGCAGATTTTTAAATTCAAGCTCTCTTTTTATAGGCCTAACTTTTCTTTCATAAATATAAAAGAATGACTTTTGAGAAATTGTCAAAGGTCTGGATGTACGAGTATTCCGGCTATTGCCATCACACCTAACATCCAGTCATTGCCTGATTTGGTGCCTTTCCAATATACCATTTGACATACTGGAAATGGCAACAAACCAATATCACATGACTGTCCAGGTATCCAAAGACTTGAACCCATCCAGCACATGACCAGCCCCTGGGTTTGGTCCAACTAATATCCCTGCCACAGCTAAATCTATATAAGTCTAAAGTATCATCCAATAAAACATACTTCTTCTCCTCCTACTTTTATATTTGAAGCTTCTCCAAAAAGGCACTCCTTATCACTGGTAGCACTAAGGTTTTTGATCACACTGATGAAGGAGAAAATGACTTAACAGAACCTGCCCACCTTTTCCCACGTACTCAACCAGGCCACATCCCAGGAGACCTGGAAAACATACTTCCGCGCCCACAACATTGATGAAGATATTCCTAGTGGATGCACTGTATTCAAAGGTCTGTACATGCCCAAAACATGTGCCAAGATAATTCAATACAGTTGCTCTCTTCAACCACAAACAAACGCACAACCACCTATCACAGGTGAAGTTGCCAACACCAAATACATTGGTATTGACAATTTCTTTGATAAAAACAAAGAAAACGTCATCAACTGGCTAGACCACACAGCCGCTAAACTCTGCGCCAGCCGCATCCCTCATGAGAAATGGGTCCAGGAAGCCAGCAAGCGCCTATACAAGGCTGCAGCTAAATGGTTTGCCACCTGGATTGGCTCACAAACCAACAACCAGCTTGACAACTGGAAAGAGTTCAAAGCCAACATCACCCACAATTTCTGTGTCACCAAGTCTCTTCAAGATATTGCAATACAGCTCAGTGATCTTTCTCAAAAGACCACTATCATAGCCTACGCCAACAAATTTGAAAAAATATGTTGCAAAATCCAAAACCCAGCACAAGCTGACAACGTACACACCAGAGCATCATTTATCAACAGATTGAAACCCTCTGTTGCTGCCCTCATCCGCCCAGAAGTAAATACCTCCATGCCCGCGCTCATTGCTGAAGCCAAGCGCGCTAAAAAACGCGCCAACATGGAATATGCTGCACGCAACAGCAACCGCTCCTCAAAAAACAATGGCAGAGAAAATGCCAATGGCAATAAACGCCAAAATACCAACCATAACAACAGCAACTCCAATTGTAACAACAGCAATTGTAGCCAACACGCAAACTGCTCCCGTCCCAAGAAAAGGGACACTGCTGAAGTTAACAATGCTGAAGTAGCAACCCGCTACAAATCTGACGCCACATTCTCTGACCTTGAAGGTCTTGAAACAGAGGAACAGGGAAAAGAGGAGGGGGAACAGGCTTAAGTGCCCCTGTCTCCCCCCAACATGACAAGAAGAAGTACCAAGGCACAAACTTTGCTGCTTGCATCCCCCGTGTCCCGCAATCCTCCATTTTTATGAACATAAAAATTAAAGATTGCTCACAACTTCTTGTCTATCCATGCACTTACAAATCACATACACATAAAATTTTATTTGACTCTGGTGCACAACACACTATGGTTAGCAAACCTTTTGTAACCAAGTACAAAATACCAGTTGTCAAATCCAACTTCAAATACACCAGAATGGCAGACAAATCAAAAGTTCTACTCAAAGGCAAAACAACTCCCTTCAGAATTGACCTCCAAGGCATACAAACGTCCATCAAAGGACTTGTCATTAACAACATAAACTACAACATTGTAGCAGGCATGGACTAGTTCACCCGAGTGAATCCCAGCGTATGTTGGAAAATAAAAACCATGACAATAAAACGCAATGGAGTCAATTTCAACATTCTCAAAGAACCCAAGACCTGATTCTAAGAGATACAGTATTTGTCTAAGTCATAAATCAAGATGACTCTGAACATCTAACCAAAGACAGTACCCTCCACATAATAAGGTACTCCAAATTTAATAATATACAAACACAAAAGATCCAATGCCCAGAACTTGCGGCACTCCTAAATGAATACGCTCATGTATTCAAGGAAGAACTCACATAGTTACCCCCCAAATGAGAGGTCAAACATGACATTGACTTATGCAAAGCCATGCCCAAACCTGCACCCCTCTACAGACTCTCCCCCATGGAGACCCAAACACTTAAAGCCCACATTGAGGACAACCTAGCCAAAGGATTCATTTGCCCGTCTGAATCCCTGTGGGGGGCAGCAGTTTTCTTTATAAAGAAGAAAGAAGGATCTCTTTGCTTAGTTACTGACTACAGAGCACTAAACGCAAGTACAGTAAAGAATAAATAACCAATTCCTCTCATTGAAGACCTATTTGCAAGGCTCTCTGGAGCAAAAAATTCTCGAAAATTGACCTCACCTCATGTTATAACCAAGTTGAAGTAAAGGAAATGGACATAACAAAGACTGTGTTCTGTACACAATCTGGATCCTTTGAGTGTAAAGTAATGAACTTTGGCATGACCAACACTCCCGCAACGTTTGTCACCATGATGAACCAAGCGCTAAATGGTCTTTCAAATACATTATGCTACCTCAACAATATCATCATATTCTCAAAAAAAAGAGGAACACCTCATGTATGTCTGCAAGGCACTCAATCAACTCGCAAAGCACAAACTATACACTAAGCCTAGTAAGTGCCAATTTATAGAAAAGGAACTCTTGTTCTTGGGCCACATTATCTCTGACGGTGGCATCAAAGCAGACCCAGATAAAATAAAAGCCATAATTAGCATGCAACACCCCACCTCTGTGAAATAAGTTAGATGCTTTCTTGGTATGGTAGCTTACCTAAGGAAATACATCAAAGTCTGCGGAAAGCTCACTGCACCAATCAATGACCTAACCAAAGGTAATGCCAAAAAGAAATTCATCTGGACTCCAGAATGTGACAAGAATTTTCAACTATTAAAACAAGCTTTGATTGAAGCACCAATCTTGCAATACCCTAATAATAACAGGTGCTACAAGCTTGAGTCAGATGCTAGTGACACCGCCATTGGTGCAGTCTTACGCATCTGCCATCCAGGGCAGCAAGATTCCCTGCCAGTATGTTACAAAAGCAGAAAACTAACAAACACTGAGAAAATGTATCCAATACATGATAAAGAATTGCTAGCAATATATCACACATGCAAGAAATGGAGATGTTACCTTGAAGGACACTTGAACATCTGAGTGCTAACTGACCACAAATCCTTAATCTATTTCAAAACTCAGAACGCACTTGCGCGGCACCAAGCCAAATGGATGTCCTTGCTGGAACAGCTTAACCTGGACATCCAATACAAAAAGAGGGCAAAGCTGGTCACGGCTGATGCTCTCTCTAGGCTATGCCAGCCAAGAGAGGATCACCCTGACCACCTGGACTCTGACTAGCCCAACCTATACAACACTGAGTACAAGACAAAAGGAAAGGATCCCTCCACACATCAACTAACCCACAATACGCTAGTAAGGAATTAAAAACATTTCCATGTATCAAATGGCACGGTATACCAAATCATCAAAGATAAAAACATTCCATACATTCCACTTGCACAAAGAGTTGACACTATACTAAGACACCATTGTCTGCTAGGACACACAAAGGCTAACAACCTATATCCACACTAAAAGATATAGTATGGTGGCCCAACCTGAAGCAAGACATAATTGATGTTCTAAAAAAGTGTACAGTATGTGAAAAATACGCCAGCACCAAGGCGCCACAGCCAACAGTTAACCCAGTACCTGACCCTGAACCATTTAAGGTGTGGGGACTGGATGTAGTAGGACCCTTCCCAGAAACCAAAATGAATCAATGTTTCCTAATTGTAGCCATTGACTTTGCCACACGTTGGCCCATCTGCTGGGCAACAAAAGATCACAAGGCAGAAGCAATAAATCAATTCATCAATAAAGCAATCATAGCAGGCTACAGCACTCTAGACTACATCATAACAGATGGAGCAAAAGAGCTAACAGGCCATGTAGTAAACAACAATCTAAAAACAAAAAACATCAAACACTCCACAACCTTGCCCTACAGGCCACAGGCCAACGGCAGAGTTGAACGCCTTAACGTCAGCCTTATCAGAACCCTGGAGAAAATAATGGATGGCAAAGCCAAAGACACATGGCTGCTATACGTGAAACATGAATTACTAGTATCCTGGGTTTGTACCAATCAAGGGACAGGCTACTCACCGTTTGAACTAACATATGGGTACAAGCCAGAAATAGTCACCTGCAATAACCAGCCATATGTAAATATCCCCCCGGGGAAACCTCCCACAGTAGAACAGAAACCAGCTCTACAACACATACGCCCCAAAGCCAAACTGGCTGAAATAAAGAGACTCAAAACTCAAAAGGTAACCTCAACAGAGGACCCACTCCCCATCAACTCCCCCGTCTGGGTCCTAGCCAGGAACAGAAAGAAACTAGACTCAGTACACAGGGGACCAGGAATAATCATCAGATACTGACCAGACAGGAACACTTACCTGGTTAAGTTCCAGGGTTCCAAAGAGCCCATCACCAAAAAGTACTACAGATCTTGCCTCTGCCCTAGCAAAGGAGAACACTCGAGCCAGTTGGTGCCCACTAGTAAACAACTCCAGGAACATCAGGTGGTAGCCGTCAAGACAAAGCCCCCTCCTGATGTACCTGAGTAGGCAACAGCGCCCATGTCAACACTAAAAATGTCAACAGTGACCATGTCAACACTTTTAATGTTGACACTATAGTAAAGTGTTGACCCGGTTTTACTTAATGTTGTTTCCTGGATGTTGACACTTTTTTAGTTAACAAAACACTTTACCCTGAACATTTTTAATATAAAAAATTATTTTAAAATACTTTATTATACTAAAATGATCCCAGAGAGTTCAAAAATACAATAAAAAATATTATAAGTAATAAGAATAAGGAGATATAAGCAACTATTTTTTAGTTTACTATGTAAATTACACTCTTTATTCTAAAATTATTTTTTATTCCCATAAAAATTAAAATTCCAATGAACCAAAAATAAAGATATTTTATATATCATAATAACTATAAAATATAAGAAAATTCTAAATTATATTTTCTATACTTTTTATAAGCATAACTGAAAATATCTCATACCTTAAAGATAAATTAACAAAATATAAGATATTTCTTACAAAACCACATTAAAACTAAACATAAAGCTTACAATTTATACCTAAAAAGATTAGTACTATCCAAAAAAAATTAAAAAAATTAAAGTTTAAAAGTAAAAAATATATAGGGAAAGTAAAGTTTATTTGGCTAATTAAAGCCACCAGCAAGAGCAGTGGCAACATCTTCTAGGTACTTCTTTATCTCTGCCACCTTGTGCTTCTTCTTCACTACCTTCTGCATGTCCTCCTGGTAGTCTTGCTCCTTGGACTTCCTCTTCTTGGGGGCCACCTGGTTGGCCAGGTTGCGGAACTTGGAGACAGTCCAGGCCTGCTCCTCTTGTAGCTTGGAGAAGAACTTGTTGAACTTGGGGTTGGTCCCAAACTTCACCTTCAGGTGCTTATGCCATCCTCAAGGCTAGAGGTTGTCTTCATCTCCCCCTTGAGGCAGGTGCCTTGACAGTTCCAAGGGGCAGTGGCCCCGCTCTTACCTCTCTAGGCAGTCACCTTCTTGCCCACCCATTGCCGCTCAAAGTACTCCAGGTAACCTTCAAAGACGGTGGAGTGCTTCTTGATATAAGCATCCTCCTGGAGGGCCTCAAAGCCAAGCCCAGTATGATCCAGGCGCACAAATGCCAAGGCAGCAAACTGGGTCAGGGCAAAGCAGCACTTATCCTTACCATTGTTAAGATACTTGTTGAAAAGGTCCATCTCATTCTTGAGATTCTTGATAAGGGCCTGCCAAAAATGGAAGAAGAAGCCCTAGACTTCTCCATCAAAGGTGGCCTGGAAGGCTCTGAACTGAGCCTGCTCAAAGTCCATAATGATCACCTTTGGCCCAAGTGAGCGCGCATGAGCTAGCTGCTCAGCAGCTATGGTTGCCTCATCCTTCTCAGCGGAGGAGAGATTGGCCCTTGTGATGTGGGTGGGAGGGGGAGCTGGTTGACAGAAAGGGAGCTCAAAGCATCCTGGACAATCTTGAAAGCTCTGGCATAGACCTCTTTCTTGGCACCAGGAAGGAGAAAGAACACAAGAGGAATAACCTGGTCATTGAACTGCCCATGCAGGACCCAAAGCTGCTTAAAGAGAGGGGGGGCAAGTAGCAAATGTGCCATCGCACAGCCAGGTGGTAGCAGTGTTCAGCTGCTCAAGGTTTTGGGTTGTGGCGTAGGCTACAATCCTATCCTCCACTTCCTGCCCATTGTCATGGAGCAGGAACATCTCACCATCCTCTGTCTTCTATAGGGCATCTGTGAGGACCAGGTCCTTGATGCTGGTGGCACTCTTGGCCAGGGAATTGGAGGCTTGACGCCTATCACTCACAAACTTGACCAACTGGGTGTGAGTAGGGACCCTCTTGAGGTTGATAGGGGACAGGTACTTGCAAGCAAGCACAGCCAGCTGGGTGGCAGAAAGTTCTTTGTAGGTGGGCATAATCTGCATCAGATACCACTTCAGGAGGCGGGAGATGGTAGTGTTGGGCATGATGCAGGTATGCTTGCCCTTTATGGTTTGGACCAGGTCCCAGCGCTCAGTGTTAAGCCGCACTGGGCAGGAGCGGTCCTTGCAGGTGTAATGCCGGCTCTTAAAGCCCCAGTTGGCATTGTTGCAGCTGAAGATATACCCATTGGCCACCATGGCTGGCCCACCTTTAACACTCATGATGGGGAAAAACTTTGGTAGGTTGGAAGGAACCTTGAACTTGCCATCAACATTGCAGATGTTGTGGGCCACAAGAGGGACCCAAGGGCCAGCAGGAGCATGGCGGAAGCCAGGGAAGTAATCAGGGCGGGGCTTCAAATCATCCTCAGATGAACTTGAAGGGGGAGAGTTTGGCGGGGGTGGGGAAGCAGAAGGGGGCTTGTTGTGGTGCTCCTCATGTGCAGGAGACTTATCCTTGGGTGGGGTCTTTTTGCCTTGCTGCTGCTTCTTGGTTGGCTCCTTGTCAGAAGCTGAGTTGTAAAAACTGTGCTCTGTAAGAGAGCCATCAGTTTCCTCTCCCCCAGTGGAATGATCAGGGCTCTTCTCAGGAGAGGGCTCAGGGGAGGGCTTGGGGGATGGTTTGGGGGCGGCCTTCTTTGACAAGACAGGCTTCTTCTTGGTGGCTTTGGTGGGCTTGGAGGGACGTTTGGTGCCCTTTGGCTGCTTAGAGGTTTTTTGTCCTAAAATTTTAAGTAAAATGGTTTAAAATAAAGCAAAGTATGTAAAAAACAAACAAAACAACTTAAAAAGCATAATATACAAAAAGTAAATCTTAGATGGTTTTTATTGGCATTTAAATGTTAAAAATTATTTGTATAGTTTTTATTTTATTAAAGTTATAAATAACAAGATAAAAGTTAAGAAAAATATGTGAAAGGATTATATTTAGATTCAGATTTTATTTTAAAAATTAGAAAATATGAAAGAGAAAAGTCAAAAATACAGCATATCAAAAAATGAGAAGTTTTTATTATATAAAACATAAAGTTTTATATGTGAGAACTGAAAAGTGTTGACATTATGAGTGGCAATTAGTAAAAAAAGCTGAATTCTCACTGTCAATTACAAAAATTTTAGACATTATTTTTGATGACATTGTCACTGTCAACATTTTTTTTGAAAAGTTACTATGAAAAAACATAGTACGCCTAATTAAATTTACGCGGGCTAGCAAAAAATTAACCGTTTTCTGTGTGTTTTTGTTCACATATAAAAATTAAAAAAACCTATAAAAATAAGTTAAAAAAGTATCAAGATTCTTTATATCTTTATTAAAAATTATATTTGGGTAGTGGGAATATGATATTTTACCATTGCACTAATATGAAGTTGTTAATAAGTTGTTTGTAGATATTGAAAAGGGTAAAGTGTCAACAACATCACTTACAACATTCTTTATATGAGGTGGCATATTAATTTAAGCTTAATTGCGCCACTCTAATTTGCTTAACTCCACCCCAGGGGATGATCACAAGCAAATAAATGACATTTACAAGTGTCGACATTATTTTTAATAATAAATTCTATAGTAACTTACATAGTAAGTCAGGCTTAAATTATTGGATCACCGTTAGCACCCAATCCACTTAACATATTAAGGCTGTAATAAGTGCCACATAAATATATATAACATGAACATTCCAACAATCAAATATATGTGCACTGTCTTTTTCAATATAATAATTCAATAAAAAAAATATTTTTAAATGCGCACTTATTTTTTACTGTAGATGCTTCAGTTTTGTTATTAAAAATAAGTTTGGCTTAAAAAGTGTCGACATTGACACTTTTTTGTCGTGAAAACAAATAAAAAATAAACTAATTTTTATTAGTAAAAGTAAAGGAAAAATCAGGTTAAATCAAGTTTTTTATTAAGCTTAATATCAAATTGTGTCAAGATGGCCACAATTTTGTCGTGTTTTCTGGGTTTGCACCCCTGAACGCTTTTAAAAAAAAAGAATTAAGCTAGTGTGACTAGCAAAAAACATAGGAGATTTAGAGTTTTGAGTCAACAGTGGCCATGTCAACAAAGTGTTGACATGGGCAATGTTGCCCCCGGGTAACCCCTTAAGAGAGGGGTGTGTCAAGGGTCTGGATGTACAAGTATTCCGGCTATTGCCATCACACCTAACATCCAGTCATTGCCTGATTTGGTGCCTTTCCAATATACCATTTGACATACTGGAAATGGCAACAAACCAATATCACATGACTGTCCAGGTATCCAATAACTTGAACCCATCCAGTACATGACCAGCCCCTGGGTTTGGTCCAACTAATATCCCTGCCACAGCTAAATCTATATAAGTCTAAAGTATCACCCAATAAAATATCCTTCTTCTCCTCCTACTTTTATATTTGAAGCTTCCCCAAAAAGGCGCTCCTTATCAAAATGTTTGAGCCTGATAGTACTGATTTATATAATTCTTTTCTTTTTTCTTCTTGCTCAAAAATATTTTTAAGATCATTAATATTTTTAATATAAAGCTCATTTTCTTTTTCCTTTAACATTTTTGATATAACACCAAAGTGACCATCAACAATGCTTTTTCCATGACATTCAACAAAACAATTATATTTTATAGAACCCTTAATATATTTAGGTGCCTCTTTAAATAAGTAATGTAAAAATTCATATGATCTAAAATGATTTACATTATCAGTCCACACATTTATATTTTTTATTTTTTAAATAGATCTAATTTAAGAAGACTAATTAGACATTCACCTGAAAATAAAGAATCATGTGATACTGTAAATTCAGAACCTGAACGTAAAAATGCGGGATTGTCAAATCCTTGGTCCAAATTTCAAATCACTTTTGCGGGCAACTCAGCTGAGTGAAAAATAAAATATTTAATAAAATCAACCATTTATTTTGATTTTTTTGGTTTATTTAAATTGACAAATTCCAAATCTCTTGAGCAGATAACTCAACTAAGAAAAGACAAAACTCAGCAAACAAATGTGGGATACATGAATCAGAAATGCAGGATTCTAATGTATGATTTGAGATTTCCTGTATTTCAATTGAATCATAGACATAATGTAAAAATTAACAAATCTGAAATTGCGGGATTGTCAAATCCAAGAACCAAGTTTCAAATCATAATTGCGGTGAATTTGAAATAAATATAATCTATGGGTGTCTCAAAAAGGATGTTAAAGGATCTAGAGTGAATTTGTGCTGATTCTTTTAGGAATCATATGCATTTTCAAAAATCATCCTATTCCATTTTAGGACAGCTAAAATTTAGATGCTTGATTACAGTAGATTTCAGAAAATACTAATAATAAAATAGAATTCAATATTACAATCTGTTTTTACTATGTTGCCTTTTCCTTGGTGTGTTGATAGTTCATTTGCTGTTGATAAGGTGTTTGCATTTAATTGGATGGCTTCACCTCCAGTTGCCTTGGCAATAGGAAATCAAGCCACCTCCCTGAGACCAACTGTGGTTGCGGAGGCGGCTTTATTTCCTATTGCCAAGGCAACTGGAGGTGAAACTGTCCAATTAATTGCAAGCACATTATCAGCACACAAAAGGAAAGACAACATGATAAGATAGATTGTAATATATAATTCTACTTTATTATTAGTGTTTATTAAAATCTACTGTAATCAAGTATCCTTAGTAGCAATACATGAATACATAGTTAGTAAACTAATGGTTTATCTTTTCTTCCTCTCCTTCTTCCTTGAAACAAAGTTTTATGGCCCCCGGTGTAGCCCGGGCCAAAAAACTTTTAAAAAATTTCTGCGTCATCAGGAGGGTAGCTCATATATCATTATATGGTTTTATGATCTCTATATTAGTGATTTAAAGTGCAGAATATTGCATCATTTCCAGTTTAGACAATTTTTCATTTAACTTAATTTCATGTCTAAACATGGCTGTTGAGATTGGATTTTTCATTTGATTTTATCCAGAGTGGAGCTTCTTGATTTGGGTTGATTTGTCCTAGTTACTTACTGTACATTAAATTTGGATTCCAGTTCCCGCAATCATTATTTGAGTTTACTAGTGGCATTCAAAAGTGATTTGAAATCTGGTTCTTGGATTTGACAATCCCGCAATTCCAAAAAACATAGTAAACTTAATGAAAATGGTTGATGGATTTGAACGCTTCAAATCTGATTCCAGTTATTTCATTTTGTCCATAGGAAATATGCAGCTTGACTTGAACTTTGCAAAGTGTCTATGAGTTCCCACATTTTTAAAAATTCAAATAAATACTCAAAAAAATCAATTTAATTAAAAAAGGCTATCCCGCAAAAGTGATTCAAAATTTGGACCAAGGATTTGACAATCCTGCATTTTTACGTTCAGGTTCTGAATTTACAGTAGTGAGTTTTTTAGATTACAAATATTGCACATATTGGTTTGTTTTTTACTTTTTATTATATTTTTAGGAATTAATTTATAGTAAGTAGAAATTGAAACTGAAATTTCATTTTTATTTCATATTTTCATATATTTCTTTTTTGTTTTAAGTAGAGAGTATTTAATTTCAGTTGAGTAATTATTCATCTCTTTTTCTATATCTTTATAAATTTTTTCAGGCACTTTTTTTGTAAACTGGCTTGTTTCAAAAGAATTTTCCAGCAATTTTTTAATTATTTTTTTAGTTATTTCTTTTTTAACAAATAGTTATTATTTTTTGGCTTTTTTGTTTAAGCTTACATTTTTATTTTTATATATTTTTCTTGAGGATTCAAACTCACTTTTGGTTATATTAAACCCCATATAATTAAGCTCTTTTAAAGAGTAACTGGAAGTAACAAGAGATTGCAGGGCTGGAAGATGCTTTTGGGGAGAAGATTTCATGAGATCCTTTAAGTTTTCAATGAACTCATTGCTTTTTTGATTTTGAATAGTTGGCAGGAACTGAGGTCTCCCAAATTCAGTTTGAGTAAGGAAGTGCTTGATGAAATGATCAAGATCATCACCAGCAATAAAGAGGAATGCCTTTTTTAACATTGCAATTCCTTCTCTTTTTGTTGAAGCTCTCAAGGAAAAAGAGGGTAGCATGGAAGAAGTAAATTTAACTGAGGACATGGTAGTATTTTGAATCTGTAATTAGGTTGGATCTCTGAAATGTGCCTTAATGATGGAGTAGTTCTGATCAGAATGTGGCCTTTGAATGGGGTCTTTTGGATTAGAAGCTTTGTGGTGCTTTAGCTCTTATATACCAAGCTAAATGACACCATTCTGAAAGAAATGGTGTGATACCTTTTACTATAGTTTGAACTTGAATTTATGTTTTCAGAATTAATTAAATACCCTGTTTTCATGCACAAGTGATATATGTCAAGCAGCTAAGCATTATTATTACATCATATCCTCTTTGTAATCAATGCAAATCAATTAAATGATGTATTCAGTTAACTGTAACTCTTCTGCATATTTTTAAAATATCAAAATATTAAAGAATTCTATTTAAATAATGCTTAATTTGAGGTTTGAAGCTCACTTGAACCTTAAAATTAATCTAAACAGTGATAAAAACATCCTAACTTTAAACTGCCATAAAATCCTAAATAATTGAGCTTTTTAAATAAAAAATGCAAAAATAAAGCTCTCAATCTTATCTTTAATTTCATTAAACAAAAAAGATATTTTTTATATAAAAAAGAGTTTTTATTAGCTTTGAAGTGATCTACTTTATATCATTAGATAGAATCATATAATAAAATCTGGATTATAATCTTTTAAATTACTTTTGCTTTAATATTGAGTATAGTATACATATTAAAAATTTTACACCAATAGAAAGATGGGATTCTTAGCTTTATTTTGATAGTTTACAATGTGAAAAAATATTAGTTTTTCATTGATTTATTAATGTTTTATATAAAAAATGTGTAACTAGTTACTTTTTCAAAATCAAACTGTGTTATGCTGCAACTTGAGCAGCATGTGCATTAGAAAATGGTCTAATCCCTAAAATAATGACCCAGATATTTGATCCTAAAACCTCTACCATTGCCGCCTTTCTAACCATTTAAAAAACTGCAATGTGTAGGGCTACTGACAAACACAAAAAGGAACATATCCTCACCTGTCTCCATCCCACATACCAAGAAGTAGTAGTCCTCAAGCTCCCCTCCATTGTCACTTGGGAGGACATGAAGCACCTCCTTATTGAGGAGTTTGGAGGAGATTTCAGCTTGGAGGTCAAGAAGGATGCATTTATGCACATCAACTTTAAACCCAAGGAAACCCTGGCTGAGTTTGCAGATTGCTTCTACATTGAAGGCCAACAGTTAATCACCAGTTGACAGTTAACCCCCAGGAAGCTTACACGCCTTGTTCAAATGCTTTGAAAGTGAACCAGCTTCTATGCCTACACTTTAAGGCACACAAGGCTTCACTCACTTCCATGAAGAGTATTAAGACGCTCTTGCAAGACATACATTTGACCCATGGGGGTATGGTGGTATGTGAAAATAAAGTCAGTAATGCTGGGACTACCTCTTGTACGCCACGCATTATGACGCTGGGTACAGGTGGACAGACTAAGAGGCAAGCTTGTCTTAACTGTGGCCAACTTAGGGCACCACTTGCATACTTGCACTAATCCCTGAGTGGAAGGTTGTGACCCCAAGGAACAGGCGGGAAAAGAGAGGTCAGCTTAGAGGCAGAGACACTCTCTGCTGACTAATCTCCCACATCTCCCCCTGATCCTCCTTCTGATGAGGAAGCTCTGTCTTCCTCTGGTCCAGCTATTCTTCACCTATTACACAATCTCTCCAGTGATTCAGACCCTGAAGATTCTGTTAGTGAAGATCCTGATAGTTATGGCTATTTTGTTCTGGCTGTTCCAGAAACTGTCTCTGTCCTGTACAAGCTTTTCTCTTGGAAGACCACCAACACTTCTCAAGCACCTTTAAGTATAGCCAAAGCCATGGTGGCTTGCCCTTACCTAGCTCAAGCTCATTGACCTCCCGTCTTGGTCAATTCTTCTGAGGAAGCAGCCAAGCTAGCCAATGCTCTTTACAAAACGTAACTGTATCTTTCACACTGCAGACTGTGTATAAGGAGATTCCTACCTTAAGGTGCATGTTAGTGTTGTAACTGTGCTGTTTTATCAGAGTTACAAGAGGAAAAAATATTTAGATAATAGATAATAATCTTTATTGTGAGATAGTGATTATATAGTTATTGTGAATCAATGGATATCAGGAACATGATTGGTGATCACACGGCTGGATGGAAGAGGGGGTGGCTTGATCTTGCTAATGAGTCAAGCGCCAAATCAAGGTATCCACAGTGAGGGATCATCATTTATTCATGTTGATTGATTTGATAATTTGAGTTGACTTCCTAGTCTGGCTTTGAGTGACCAGGTAATTGGGTTGCAGGTCACAAACCTGCTTGGTTGGAACCTTGCTGGCGGGTCAAGCCTGTGGTTTTGACATTAGCTAAATGAGAGAAGGAGCTAGAGGCTGCACAAGATGTGTTAGCAGTATTGTCCCCCTTTGGGAAAGATACAACCCGTGTGGAAGTATCAATTCAAAAGGTTAAAATCAAAGCCATCTTGGACACAGGCTCTCCAGTCAACGTAGTATCTTCAAAACTAATGAAGAAACTTAAGCTGACTCCTGACCTCAACTAAACTCAGTTGTATAGCACAGCTGGCATGGAACAAACTTGGGCAATTGGTGCCTACTCTGCTCTACCCATGAGGTTTGGGAAACTCCTCATTGCTTCCCCTGCTGTAGTCCTTGAAAACAAAAGCTATGACCTCTTGGTTGGTACACAATTTCTTTGAGAGTATAACAGGATTGTGAACTTACAAGATGGATATCTTTTGCTCTTAGGATATGAGGTCCCTTTGATTTTTGAGAAACCTCCGCGCCTCCCAGGAAACTGTCTTAACACTTGTGTGCTTGAGTACCCCACAGGTATCTTCTCTCTCAAGTATAGGCCTCACTCCTCCAACATGTGCACCCCTCCTCCTTCCTTCCCTGCAGAAGAAGGGGTACCTCTTCTTGCCCCAACAGCTATCACCATTCCTCTGGGCTCCCAGGTGGTGATTAATTCTTAGATTTCTTACAAACTACCTGAAAAGTTGTTCTTAGAACTCTACTCCCCTGAATCCCTAAGCCGTAAAGAACCCTGCCTGTGTCCCAGGATTCTAGATTAAACCCAAAAAGAGCCTGTGCAATTACTGCTTGCCAAGCTGACGTCCCTGCCCATGCAGGTGACCTGAGGCCATGTTATAGGGCATGGTCAAATACTGGAGGCAGAAAAAGTGGCATCCCTCTACCCCTTCAGAACTTTTAGTGATTTCAACCTACCTGAAGAAAATCCTCAAGTTATCTCCTTATTCACCGCTGCCAACTTCCCCCAATTGTCTCTCATCCAAAAAAAGACGTATTGGACCTGCTCAATTATTTTAGCAACATCTTTGCCTCTAAACATACGGACTATGGCCTGGCTAAATGGGTCATCCATCAGATTGATACTGGTGATGCACCCTTTATGTGCCAAACCATACCGCTGTAGTAGGGTAGAGGATGCTCAGGTATCTAAGGAGCTTAAGCAGCTCTTAGACACTGGGCTACTAGCTCTCTCTCAGAGCCCTTGGAACTCCCTGTTACTGATACTCAAGAAGAAGGATGGAGGACTTTGCATTGTAATGGACTATTGCCGCCTGAACTCTCTAACTAATAATGACTTGTACCCCTTACCCAGAATTGACAATACTCTCAGACAGCTGGGTGGTTCCAAGTTTTTCTCAGACATGGATCTAGCCTCTGGATACTAGCAAGTTGACTTATCTCCTGAAGATAGATAAAAGGCTGCGCTTATCACCTCAGAAGGCCTTTTTAGACCCACTTGTATGCCCCAAGGACTCTGAAATGCCCCTGCTACATTTCAACAGGCTATGGACTCCATCCTACAAGATCTAATGCTCTCTTGTGTCCTTGTGTACCTTGATGACATCACTGTATTCAGCGCTACCTTTACCAACCATTTGGAACACTTCAAGACTGTCTTCATCAATATCTGCAAAGCTGGCTTGAAGCTCAAACCCTCCAAGTTCTCCTTCTTTAAATAGCAACTTGAGTTCTTAGGTCATGAGGTCACTCAAACGGGAATCTGCCCCCATGAATATTAAGGTGAGAGCCATTGACAAGATGCTACCTCCCACAAATCTTTGAGAGGTCCAAGTATTCCTTGGTATGATGGGATACTACCAACAGTTCATACCTGGTTTTGCTGAATTGAGTGAACCCCTTATCCAAATGCTTTGCAACGTCCCCTTTGAGTGTACTGACAGCCAGCAACAAGCATTTGAAGCTTTGAAGGCCAAGCTCAAAGAGGCTCCTATCTTGGTCTATCCTGATTATGATAAAGAGTTCATCTTGTATACTGACACTAGTGGAGTAGCTATGGGTGACATCTTAGCCCAGCTTGACAATAAAGGTGTGGATTGACCTGTAGCCTACTCTTCATGGGTCCTCAATAAGCACAAGAAGAACTACAGTGTCACTGAAAAGGAATGTCTGGCGGTGCTGCATGCTGTAAAACAGTTCAGGCACTACATCTATGAGACCCACTTCACAGTGGTCACAGATCACTCCTCCCTCAAATGGCTGCAACAACTAAAGGAACCTGAAGGTTGACTAGCGTGTTGGGCTCTGAGTCTACAAGGGTACAATTTCACTGTGATACACTGTCCTGGGGCCCAACATCAGAACGCTGATGGCTTGTCAAGGATGCCAATACTAGCTATCCACCCTGCTGACACTGATTGCCTATAAAAATTAATAGGGTACCCTGACTCTTGGACCACTGAGCCAGAAGAAATTTGAGTGGCGTTACAAGCCCTGTCCAAGGACACTGTAATTTGAGATAAGCAGCTCTTCAAAAAAGTCAACAATGCCTATCTACCCTATGTTTGCCCTAGCATGAGGATAGCAATTATCCTCCAAGCTCACATTGACACTGGGCATGGGGGTATAACCAAACCCATGACTGGCTATGCAAGAACTTTTACTGGGAGAGCATGCCCCTTCTGATTCCTGATGTTCTTGCCTCCTGTCATTTGTGTCAACTCCAACGTTCTTTCCCTTCCCAACACCAATTCAAGCTCATCTCCTCTAAGCATGCTTTCTACACTGTGAGTATTGATGCTGTTGGGCCTTTCCCTTGGTCTAGGTCTGGGTGTCAATTTATCTTAGTTGCCATAGACCATTTTAGCAAATGGGTCAAAGCCAGAGCTATAAAAGATATAAATGCTAAGACCACTTCTAATTTCTTGCTGCAAGATATCTTTTACTGACATAGCTGCCCTCAAGTCCTGCTTTCTGAAAGTGGCACCAACTTTAATGCTCACCTCATAACATCCATTGTAGAAGCTATGGGTACACAGCAATTCTTCTAAACACCATATAACCCATCAACCAACAGGACTGTGGAATGAAAAAACTCCACCCTTGTGTTCATCATGAGGAATCTTACCCTCTCTGATGCCGCTAACTGGGATATGTTCCTCCCTGCTGCCCTCTTTGCTTACTGACTCAGTAGACACCAAGTAACTGATTGGTCCCCTTTTGCCATGCTGTATGGGCGTGAAGCTGCTACCCCCTCAATTTTGGGACCCCCCTTGATCAAAGTTGATGAGTCTTCAAATCCTGAGGCCCATGTTAAAGACTTAACTAATTGTATCATTGACATCCAAGCAACAGCTTATTCCACTACTTAAAAGGTCAAGACTCTGGAGCTCTCCCTGTCCAATGCTTCTAGAGCCCCCCTCCCTGAGCATCAAGTAGGTGATCTGGCTCTCTACTACCAGAATTGTACAGGTGGTAGAGCTCATAAGCTAGATTCCCTCTGGGTTGGGCCCTGCAAAGTCACCTTTAAAAAGGGTGTCGAGTATACCGTGAAATTGCTGTCTTCTGGACGTCCTTTTGCCTGAGTCCATTCCAAATTTATCCGCAAATATCAACTCCATGTGTCCAATATTGAGGGGGTGGGAGATATTGGAAATGGCGCCATTAATGCTATTTTGATATGGTCTTTGAATAATGATAAATGCAAAGATTTGACTGGGTTTGCTTTCAATTTTGGATATTCCTTGCCTTCCGTAAATGGGTCTGGTCCAATATCCACCCATTCCAGAATACCATACCTTTCCTTGTCTGATCCTATTATGACCTCATCCCAATGTGACCCCCTCAGCCACTCTGTCTTCCTAATGAGTGATCATTGTTCCTTGTCTACTATTTAAATTATAATCATTTCTCCTAATAAAGACAGGTTTATCCACATTTGTGTTGGCTTTAATAACCTTCAAGCTTTTTCCTGTCCTTTTTTCCAAAAGGACTTTTAAATCTTGTTTTCCAGGAAATTAAGGTACATGCCCTTAATTTTGCCCTGAAGGCTAACCCAAGGCTAGCTTCAAACCTCAAATCTTTTTTTATAAAGATTTCCTGCTGTGTCCTTCTGGATGTTGTCCCCATGAGCCAAACACAACACCAAAAATATGTGGGCTGGCGGCCTGCTAGGCGTCAGGGTTCAAATCCTGTAGCTGAGGCTTTCCAGTAAGCATGGTCAATAGAATTTTGTCACTTGTGACAGATAGTATTAAACCTGACAGCCAGAAAATCCAGACCATCTGCAAAATGCCACCGCCAAAAGACATGTCAGAACTCTGCACATTCCTGGGAATGGTTGCCTATGTACAACAATTCATACCCAACTGCAGCATCCTGACTGCACCCTTGTCTGCCTTAACTGGCACCAAATCCAAGTTTGTATGGACCCCCCAACGTGACCTTTGCTTCAGACGTCTCAAGGAGAAACTCACCACAGCGCCCATCCTACAATACCCTAAACATGATGGAGAGTTTCAAATGGAGACAGACGCCTTGGACGCATCCATTGGGGGAGTGCTATGAATCAAAAATAATGACAACAATTTCCTGCCTGTGGCCTATGGATCACGCAAATTGACAGACGGCAAGTGCCAATACCTATACATGACAAAGAGTTGTTGGCAATTGTGCACTGCCTGGTCAAATGGCGCTGCTATCTATAACAGCAGGAGGAGTTCACAGCCTTGACAGGCCACAAGTTGCTTATCTACTTTAAACCCCAAGCAAACTTATCCTGCCACCAAGCCCGCTGGATGGAACTTCTGGAGAGGTTCAATATGCTCATATAATATAAGCTTGGCCCAGAACTTGCCATGGCAGACACACTCTTGCACCTGTACGTCAGAGCCACAAGAGGCAAGAATGGGCTTGACCTAAACTGGCCTCTCCTGGTGCTCCAAAAAAAGGACAAAGGCTTCCCCCCTGGTACCACAGACATAAAAAAGAGACAGCCATCAAGAACAAGCATCTATTTGCAGACGTATATGGGACCCTACATCAAAAAATATCCAACAGAACCACCATCCCTTATGTTCCCACACACCAGCAAGTGAACACCATCCTATGTTATCACAGAGACCTCAGACATACCAAAATCTGCAACCATTAAAAATCCCCTAGGCACAAAGCATGGTGGCCAACCCTATACCGAGATGTCCAGGAGGTCTTGGATCAGTGTGAAGTATGGGAGAAATTTGCAAAAAGCAACACCCCACCTAAATCAGTACTACCTATCCGCAGGCAACTACATTTTGAGGTATGGGCCCTAGAAGTTATGGGTCCTATGCCAGGGAAGCATAACAAAAAGAAATACATCATTGCCAGGATAGACTTGCCACACAGTGGCCAGCGGCACAAGCAGTTAAGACACATACAGGCAATGACCTGCAGAAATTCTTAGGAAAAGAAATCATCGGCAAGTTTGGAAAGCCAGAACTCCTGATAACCAACAGGGCAAAGAATTGACCTCTGGAGATACCAACGTATACCTCACCAAGAATGGGGTCCAACACACAGTGACAACACCTTACCATCCTCAGGCCAATGGACGCGTAGAGCGGCTGGATGGTAGCCTTGTGCAAGCCTTGGCCAAGCTCACTGCTGGGAGACCCAAGGACTGGTACAAGCAGCTACAGACTGCATTGCTCGTATGCCAGACCCGTGTGCACAGATTCACAGGGAAAAGCCCCTTCAAGCTAGTTTATGAAACACACCCCAATATCATCCAAGCGCTATCAGGACCTAACCTGGAAATGCCCAGTGAAGTTCCACCTTATTGGACCCTCAAGTCATACAGGCCAATATCAAACAATCAGAAAAGGAAGGAAAGCGTCTACAAAAGACCTCATCCCCATCCAAGACAGACCTGAGGTTGATGACAAAGTTTGGGTCATGAATACCAACAAGAGTACTATAGCCAGAAAAAGTAGGCCCTGCCATCATCCTTGAGGTAAACCAAAGCAACACTTACCTCATGCAAGGACTTTGAAAACAAAAACAAGTCAAAGTCCTCCACCATGATTGCCTCAGGCCCTGCAAAGCAAGGCAAAAACAACACAAGACCGCCCCACCCCCACCAAACAACAGCTAGTACAGTATGGCGCCCAGGCTCCTGATAATCTTCCTGACAACCTGCCCCCAGAGAAGGCTGACCTTCAGTCAGGGGGTGTCAAAACAGCAGGCTCAACCCGCCAGCAAGGTTCCAAGTAAGCGGGTTTGTGACCTGTGATCTGATTATCCAGTCACCTGGAGCCAAGCTAGGAAGACAGCTAAAATTCCTGAATACAATACCATGAACAGGAGCTGATCCTCTCCAGTGGGTAACTTGTTTTGGCACTTGACTCATTATAAGGATCAAGCCACCCCCTTCAACATCCCATAGTGTGATCAACGCTATCATGTCCCTACAATTCACAATTCACAATGGCTATACAATACCTCTATCTCAATAAAGAATACTATCTAGTTTCTAAATATTTCCCCCCTGCAACTCTGCTAAACCAGCACAGTTACAACAGCTATTATCATGGGCTGCAGGGTAGCCCAGTATGATGCCTTTGTAAGGACCTTGGGTGGGGGGATGCAGAGGTTCTTTCTTTACTAGCAGGCCATTGATAGATGCATTGATGGCCCCACCCTGCTCAGAACTCTCACATGGTAGGATACAACTGGAAAATGTAGGTTTCGGATCCAGAAGCCTGTTGCTCTGGCCTTTATTAAGCCTAGGCATGTTGGTTGAGGGGTTGAGCTTATCTGTGATGATCTGTATGGTTTGAGCCAGAAAGTTGATATCTGACCCTTCTTTGACTACTATGAGATGCTGTGGGTGGGGTGCAAGGTGGTTGGCTGCTGTAGTAAGCTGGCAGCAAGGGCCAGCTGAAACTGCTACTGGGCTGCTCTTGGGGGCAAAATCAAGACAGTATCTAACCTGGAGGTATCCTGCAAGCGTTGTAAGTCCTCATTTGGTGTGAATTCTGGATATTCACCTAACTCTAACACCTTAAGGCTGAACAGGGGAAGCTGGTCTTCTCCCTTTGAGATATGGAAGTATGGTCTCTAAAGAAAAAAGGCAGGGTAAGGCCAGCATCTACAAAGGGCAGACCAAGACAGCTGTCAAGGATAAGTTCAAGCCATCTGAGCTTGGAGAGCAGATAAGCAAGATTGCCACTGTACTCTCTGGAAGCAACCCATCATATACTTGGTTTATAATAAACATCAATAGCTCTATTCTCTGTTATGGCGGTTTAATATTGAAATATATTAAGTGTGACCCTACTACAGCCACTGCTGAGTATTTAGCCAAATAAATGCTCTGAAATATAAAGATATTCTGTTTATGCTGTTTATTGCATATAGATAGGTTTGTTTGGAATTCTTGAGGTAAATGTTCCTAGAAACTGGATATCAATGTTTAATAAAAGAACAGAATATAGATGGTCAGTTAGGTTAGGCTAACTAAAAGAATTGAGGCAAGATTGGCCAAATCAATCTTGGAGACTAGGCGTCTCAAAACAGTTTGGTTAGTCGGGAAGATTAATTAATAAACATGAGCTAATATAATTAATGAGGATTTAATTATAGTAGTCAATTGCCTTGACTGTGTCAAGAGGTATGGTTAAGTATAACTATGGGAAAACCCCCAAATTAGGGTTAAAAGCGCCATATTGGCAAATTTATTGGGTTAGAAACGCCGCGGCACCGCCTAATGGATTTGAGAAGCGCCGAGGCGCTGCTATCAAATTTTCTCAGGCGCTGCAGTGGCGCCTGGTTTGAGTTTCAAAGCATTTTAATGGGTTTTAAGGTGGAAAACCATTAAATGCAAAAATAACTAAATAAAGGCAAGGATGCCTAGGAATTCAGGTTTAATCAGCAGGTTCCCAGTTGAAACACTGATATCTGAGTTTGGGATGTGCAATCCACAGGGTTTTGTCACCGGGAGCTGGTCATGCTCCATGCCAAATTGGTACATCGAGATGAATGGCGTCAGGTGGCTCCTTCTCATTGTAGGTTAATTATCATAGGTTGAGAATTGTTGGTGATCTTTTAGGTAAAGATCTATGTTGGATGACTCAAATGTCGTAGACCATGTGATGCAAATCATGGGTTGATTCAGGAACCAGAGGGGTTTTCAGCCGTGTATGCCCCAAATGGTATATAAGCAAAAACAGTTAAACATTAATAAAATATATTCACATTGTTGGTTTTGACGCTTTCATCTTGCCTATTTTTCAATTATCATGTCTTCTTTGTTGAAATTTGAGAGAGCCAAATTTGGAGTCCTTCATGTGGAGACCGCCACGGTAGGGAGGAGGTTCCTACAAGTTCATTGGAAGAAGCTTGGATCAGCCTGGAGGTCACCAAGACTGTTCCTGCAGAGTCTTTAGTGGAAGTAAAGGCTGCGCTTGAAGAGCTGTATTCTGATTACTTTGCAAAGGAAGGGACTCCCGCCCAAGGGAACCGAATCTATGCTTGGGATGCTTAGAACTTATTAGTAGGATGGGATGAAATCTTACAACAAGTAAAAGAAATGGTGAACCGTGAAATTGAGGCGTTGAGAGCAAAAGAGGAAAAAAGCGTTGAAATCATGGCTCGTTGGTGGGATGACAACAAAGCGTTGTCCCATAAAATTGCCTCCCTGGAGGCAAAGCTCCTCAAAGCTTTGTCACAGGAAGGTAATGGCAATAAGAGTCAAGGGCAGGATAATGGTAGGATGGACTGGTTAGGCCTGGATCTGTCACATTAAGGTTGTTTATATGGGTAGCTTGAATTCGAAATTAGAAGGGGGTAGATAGGGGCTTCTGTGGGAACCCCTGGATTGTTTAGCTTAAATAGTTGGCTTGGTACCGAAGCATATATATGTAATCCTGGGCTGTTCCCATGCCAACTATTTTTAAAAACAGGTATTTGTCTTCAGTTCTTCATGGATGTGCTAAATTTTGGGCAGGTTTTTCCGAAAAGCGATTTAAGCCTTTTTTATAGCAAGCATAGCTAATTCCCTAGCAGATCATTCTTGAAGGGTATTTTTCAAGTTTCCGATCGCTGTGCATTGTTTTTGGATTCATTGGGATCATATTGCCCCAATTGAATCCTTTGGAGCTTAATTTTTACCAAGCAGGATGGTCAGCATCTGGTAGGCTACATGGGAATAACCTCGATTTTGACATGCAAGCAGTTTAAATTTAAACAAGTGCTTACTGTTGCCATCTCAAGGGAGCTTCTGAGCCAGCAGAGGTCGATAAAGGGAATGGATAATCAAATATTGCAGCTAATTTTCTCTTAACTTGGTAAATTTATAGATTCGTTTGTAATGAGGGTTAGGGCTGGCGAGATCATTTATCTTGGTTATTTCTCGCGATACCTCTTTTTCTTCCCGGAATCACGAGTGCTACTCGAAATAATAAATGAAAAGCATTTTCCTTTGTTATAGATTTAAAAAATATAGACTTGGATTGAAGAGAGGTGCTGATGGAGAAAGCAAGTTAGGAAGAGGAATTCCAGAATCGATCTAAGCAATGTTTTAGAATAGCGATTTATTACTAGATGGCGTCAATCGAAGTTGGGACGGATGGCAAGAGGCTCGCAAATTTTTGTTTTTGGTGCCAATCTGACGTAATCAGACAGGTCGACCCTCATTGGTGGTGTTATATTAACTTTGGGCACCTTCCCTCCTCATAGCTTTTGCAGTTTTAATTCTCCATTACTTTGAATTGTTAACTGAAAAACAAGATGCGTGAAGTTATTTCCGTCCACGTCGGCCAAGCTGGTATTCAGATTGGTAATGCTTGCTGGGAGCTCTACTGCCTCGAGCACGGTATCTCCAACGAGGGGATGATGACCAATGATAAGTCCCCTGGTAAGGAAGTCGACTCTTTCAATACCTTTTTCCACGAAACTGGTACTGGCAAGCACGTTCCCCGTACTGTCTTTGTCGATCTCGAGCCCGCCGTAGTTGACGAAGTTCGCACTGGTGCCTATCGTCAGCTTTTCCACCCCGAGCAGCTGATCTCCGGAAAGGAGGATGCTGCCAACAACTACGCCCGTGGTCATTACACCATCGGTAAGGAGATGGTCGACCCTGTTATGGAGCGCATCCGTAAGTTGGCCGATAACTGTTCTGGTCTCCAAGGTTTCCTTGTCTTCCATTCTTTCGGAGGTGGTACTGGTTCCGGTTTTGGTGCTCTCCTTTTGGAGCGCCTCTCCACCGACTTTGGCAAGAAGGCCAAGCTCGAGTTCTCAGTTTACCCAGCCCCTGAGATCTCCTCAGCTGTCGTTGAGCCTTACAACTCTATCCTGACTACCCATACCACCCTTGAACACTCCGACTGTTCCTTCATGGTTGATAACCAGGCTATTTATGACATCTGCAAGCGCAACCTTGGCATTGAGCGTCCCTCCTACAACAATCTTAACCGTATGATTGCTCAAGTTGTTTCCTCCATCACCACCTCCCTCCGTTTTGATGGTTCCCTCAATGTCGATCTTAATGAGTTCCAGACCAATTTAGTGCCTTATCCCCGTATCCACTTCCCTCTTGTTTCTTACGCTCCCATTATCTCTGCTGCCAAGGCTTCCCACGAATCCTTGTCTGTTGCTGAGATCACCAACTCTTCCTTCGAGCCTGAAGCCGTCATGGTTAAGTGTGACCCTCGCCGTGGTAAGTACATGGCTTGTGCTCTCCTTTACCGTGGTGATGTTGTGCCTAAGGATGTCAACCAGGTTATCTCTGCTCTCAAGACCAAGCGCACCATTCAATTTGTTGACTGGTCTCCTTGTGGTTTCAAGGTTGGTATTAACAACGAGCCCCCCAGTGTTTTCCCTGGTTCCGAACAGGCCAAGGTTTCCCGTGCCGTGTGCATGCTTTCCAATAACACTGCCATTGCTGAGGCCTGGAGTCGTCTTGACCACAAGTTCGATCTTATGTATGCCAAGCGTGCTTTCGTCCACTGGTATGTTGGTGAAGGTATGGAGGAAGGTGAATTCTCTGAGGCTCGTGAAGATCTTGCTGCCCTTGAGAAGGATTACGAAGAAGTTGCCTCCGACTCCGTTGACGCTGAAGAGGATGCTGCTGATGACTATTAAACTCGTCTCCTTTGTTTCTTTTTAGGCTTGACTTTATATACCAGCTGAATTGTTCCCTCAGGCATCTTTTTCTACAGGTTTATCCCAGATTTTTATTTTAGCATTTTTGCGTTTCGTTTAAGCAGCGAGTTACTTTTAATAACGTGGCCTTTTGTACTACTATTAACTTTTAGTTGGGGTTTTGCTCTGATTACTCAAAGTCACTTTATATAGCTTCTCGACGTAATTAAATATATTTAGCATTTGTTTAAGCAGATGGTGCTTGGCTTTACTTTAGAGTTTATACCCAGCATTTTAATATTTGTTAGTGTACTACTTGCTTTTCACAGCTGTTGAGTTGTAAAAAAGTCAGATTAAAGCAAACTCAAGTCACACATGGAATATAATATCAAACACATATTTAAGCCAAATCAAAGCATCTAATGAGCAGACTAGATCAAACAATCAACTCCATATCAGACTCATGACACACCACAGTTGCGCAATAAGATTAGGATCTTGAAACATGAACAGTTCAACCCACACATATCCAGTCTGCTACTATGCTTTGAGACCCTCACACAAAAGTTGCACAGTGCAATGCAAACTCCATATGCAAATATCCACAGAACCAAAGCAAGATTAGCACTATCCCAGCGCCAAGCTGTATAAAATATACATGCAAGCTGAAACAAATACTGGACAAGCACATCCGCAATGCCAATCTTGGGTGCAAAGATTGCCCAAAGGTAAAGAAACTTCTTAAACGCGATAAGAGTATCAAAAACGAGGGCAATCAAAATAAGTATAGACGCTTGATGCATATAGGCAGATAACATGGCAGCAAGCGTAACAATCTGGTATCCGAAATAGTATAGAAAGTCTAAACAAAGTATAACAAGGATAGCAATCTTTATTTTCTAAAATGGAAAGTATTACACAACCCCAACAGCAGCCAGGTGCACTCAGCAAAGAGCGCCAAGGCGCAGGCACCCAAGAGGGTCTGCCAACAGAGCCCCTGTATGTGAGGATGATGAAGCAGTCAACAGCACATCCAGCAACAGGGGGAACACAACCCAGATCCTGGCTGTTTATACTGGGAAAACCAGGAGCAATAACCCAAGGTGGCAAAGCTTACTAGAAAATCCCAAAAGTTTACCACATCCAGAGCTGTAAATAAAGACCAGCTAAGCAAACCTCTCTTGTATACCCACCTGGATACCACAAAGATGCTCTTAGCGGGAGTATGCGTAAGAAGGATGAGACTTTACTTGGCACTAGATATGGCTCTTATGTGAGTGAAGGAGATGTTGAGAAAGAGCCTGAATTCTACCCTGCTGTAAAGGGGCAGATAGTATTGAAGAAGGTCACCAAATACTACACTCAGTTGCCAATGCTTATTGACACCCAATCATAAACCACTACACAGTGCCCTTCAAGGGCTGGGCAGCCTACCTCCAACCCAAAGTGTCTCATACTTATCAAGCTTATGAAATCTATGGCTGGCTACAAGAAGGCGGCAAGTCTCATCAAAGTTTGCCCAAAATTGCTGATGGCTCATACCAGGTCTATAGAAATACTGAGCAAACTAACCCAATCAGGGAGTCCAGATGGCTATTGGATAAACTTAAAACAGAGCTCAAGTGGGCAATCTGCCAGTGCATCAATCAAGCGTTACATCTTGGGCTAGAAAATATACAGACAATGGCATAGTCAACATTTGGGCTTGGCACCCCAATCTCTTACTTCTACTGAGATGTTGGAGAGCTTTGCTCCCTGTGAAAAAGGCTTGAGGTGCATCCCTATAATTGGAATAGCCCAAAAACGTCCAGGTTGAAACAGATACACCAATGTGTATGATGTACCCAAGGCTGATGTAAATGTTTGCCTTCTTATATTGATAAACCATTGTCTAATTTGTCTCTCCCTGATCTGTATGGCTGTGTAGAAAAGAGAATCTATAATAAGGTATCACATTGTGCGTCAGTGAGCACCCCAGCATATTCTATGGTAGGTCTCCCTGGTTTCAAAGGCATTGAGGTCCACCCTATGATCAAAGGCTCCCACAACATTGGCACGTTTCTGACCTTCCTCCAGAACGTGAGGGATTGTCTCAGAAAAACCAGCAGTGGCTTCATCAACACCTTTGGTTTGGATGATGTTAGTGTCAAAACTGCAGGCTCAACCCGCCAGCAAGGTTCCAACCAAGCAGGTTCGTGACCCGCAATCTGATTACCTGGCCACTCGAAGCCAAACCCAGAAGTCAACTCAGATTACCAAATCAGTCAACATGAGCAAATGATGATCCCTCACGGTGGATACCTCAATTTGGCGCTTGACTCATTAACAGGATCAAGCCACCCCCTCTTCCATCCAGCCGTGTGATCACCAATCATGTTCCTTCTATCCATTGATTCACAATAGCTATATAATCACTATCTCACAATAAAGATTATTATCTATCCTCTAAATCTTTTTCCCCTTGTAACTCTGCTAAAACAGCACAGTTACAACATTGGTAGCACAGGTAGGCTCTCCATCCTACCTTATCTTGAAAAATTCTGCCTATTGCCCGCACACGCTGCAGCCAACAAATCCTTGACAGAATTATGTCTGGCTTCCCGCCTGACTGGACCCTGTATACTCCTGGTACCGCAATACCTGATGGTTTTGTCCTCTACCAAAACACGGTGATCCTGCTACCCGCCTTCAATGCCATGTCTGCACAAGGTTTCTTTCAGGCACCTCCTGCAATGCCGCAACCAGCTGACAAAACCACCATGCCCGCCTATGTAGCACAAAGACTTAGCAGCGCTGCCTTGGAACCCTTTGCGGGGGCCAACGACAACAATGCTGCCGCATGGATCCAGTCCGCCCAAAGCAAGATGGCTCAGATGGAATGCCCACAGCGTTTTTGGATTGCGGAGATTTCCATTTGCCTGACCCATGACGCTGGCACTTGGTGCAACAAGTGGCACAAAGAGCACACCAATAAGAACTGGGACACTTTTAAACAGGACTTCTTGGCAATATTTGTGCTTAAGGATACAACACTCATGATCATACGCCAAGTAAAGAACCTGACCCAGACAGGCACTGTCAAAGAACTCACCCGCGCCTACGAGGAAATCCGTCTCTGCGCCCCATCTGACATGGCCTTTGACACTCCAGCAACACACCTCATGTACTATGACGCTCTCAAGTTGCACGTAATGAGACACATGAACCTGGACCAAGTTACCAACCTACAAAGTCTGTACCGTGAAGCAGAAAAAGCGGAGCAAACATCTAACGCTCTGCACAAGGCACAGACTGGGAAACGAGAGAGACCCAAGGACTCACATTCAAGTGGGAGTTCCTCTTGACCACCTCCTGGAGATAACAGCAACAACAACAACCACAAACCCACAGGTTTGAATGGGAATGGAAACAGAAATAACGGCCAATCAAATTGTACCCATTTCCATGTTACCGCCACCCAAGGCAACCAAGATGAGGGAAAAGCCCGGGGAGAGCACTAAGCAAGCCAAGCTCTCCCCACGCAACTCCTGACTTGCCCAACAATGAATACCAACCCCGAGGACGTGGACCAATGCCCAATGATCCAAGTGCCCTCAGAAGACCCAGTGCTATACACCATTGCCAGACATCCCAATAAATTGATGTCCTACCCTTTCCGCTTTTGCAGTTACACAGGCTCAGCTCTCTTGGACTTGGGCGCAGATTGAACCTTAGTCAACAGCAGCTTTGTGGATAAATTCAAGCTGGCCACTAATCCTTTGCGGATTAAAAACGTGGTCCTGGCTGATGAACATCACATTGCCATGACAAAAGAAACTGCCCCCTTCTCTGTCATGCTCAAGAACCTCCACTCCACCATCCAAGGTCCCGTCATTGACTTCCCCAAGTTTGATATTGTACTGGGACTAGACTGGTTACGGAAAAACAACCCCCATGTGGACTGGGCAACCTCAGTGTTGACCATCAAGCGTGAAGGTGTCAACCACCAAATCTACCCAGACTCTGTAGACCAACTCCTACAAGACCATGTCTTTGTACACATCACGGAGACCTTGGATGAGAAGGAAAACCTGAAAGCTATCAACTGGGACTCCTGCCAGTATGAAATCATACACTTCAAGGATCATCAAGACACCTCCACGCCGCAAGATTGCAACATTGTGGCTCGTCACCCAGAAATCTTTAAGGAAGCGTTACCTGGTCTACCCCCTGAGAAGCACATCCAACACTCCATCCAACTCAAGGAGGCTGTACCCAAGGCACACCCCATTTATAGGCTGACCCCAAACAAGGACAACACCCTGCACGCCTATCTCAAGGAAGCACTGGAAAAAGGACTTATCTGCCCCTCACAGCCTCCCTTTGGGGCTGCTGTATTCTTTGTGGCCAAGAAGGACGGCACCTTACGCCTGGTCACAGACTACCGCGCCTTGAACAAAGTCACCATCAAGAATTGTTACCCCTTACCACTAATTGATGATCTCTTTGACGCCTTGGGAGGAGCCTCCATCTTCTTCAAGATTGACCTAATTGCAGGTTACAATAAGATTTGTATCAAGGAGGAAGACATCCCCAAGACAGCCTTCTGCACCAAGTACAGTTCCTACAAATGTGTGGTACTCAACTTTGGCATGACCAATGCCCTGTTCACCTTTGTAACCTTCATGAACAAAGTGTTTGCACCACACATAGGAAGACACACCCTCGTGTACCTGGACAATATCATTGTCTACAGCCCCTCAGTAGAACAACATCAAAAGGACCTGTAAGAAGTCTTTGCAACCCTGGCACAACACAAACTGTTGGCCAAGCCCTCTAAATGCCAGTTCTTCCAGGAGCAACTACACTTCCTGGGACACATAGTCTCAAAGGACGGTATCAAACGACGACAGTCAGAAGATACAAGCCATCTGCAAGATGCCACCCCCCAAGGACAAGTCAGAACTACACACCTTCTTGGGAATGGTGGCCTATGTGTGACGCTTCATACCCAACTGCGGCGTCTTGACTGCCCCTTTGTCCGCCATAACAGGCGCCAAGTCCAAGTTTGTATGGACCCCCCAACGTGACCTCTGTTTTAGACGCCTCAAGGAAAAACTCACAACAGCTCCCATCTTACAATACCCCAAACGGGATGGCAAATACCAGATAGAAACTGACGCTTCATATGCATCTATTGGGGGAGTTCTGCAAATTAAGAATAGTGACAGTGACTTCCTTCCCGTAGCCTACAAGTCACGCAAGCTGACAGATGGCAAGTGTAGATACCCTATCCACGACAAGGAACTCCTGGCCATTGTACACTGCCTAGTCAAATGGCGCTGTTACCTGGAATGGCAGGAAGAATTCACAGAATTAACTGATCATAAGTCACTCATCTATTTCAAGACACAGGCAAACTTGTCACGCCGCCAAGCGCGGTGGATGGAAATCCTGGAAAGGTTTAACATGCTCATCCAATATAAGCCCGGGGCCAAACTTGCTATGGCAGACGCCCTGTCCTGCCTGTATGTCCGCGCTTCTAGGGGAGAGAATGGGCTTGACCCAGACTGGCCTCTCCTAGTACTCCGTACAAAAGACAAAGGGTTCCCCGCAGGCACAACCAATATCACCAAATAAACGGTCATCAAGAATGAGCACCTCTTTGCTGATGTATACGGGACTCTTCACAGAAAGATGTCAGATGGCACAACCATCCCCTACATTCCCACACATCAACAAGTTGATACCATTCTTTGCTACCACAGAGATCTTGGACATACCAAGAGCCAAAATCTGTACAAATTCCTAAAACATAAAGCCTGGTGGCCAACCTTATACCGCAATGTCCAAGAAGTGTTAGAACAGTGTGAGGTCTGCAAAAATTTTTCCAGAAGCAAAACCCCACCTAAGTCTGTACTTCTCATTCAAACCCAACTACCATTCAAGTTATGGGCTCTGGACATTGTGGGCCCCATGCCAGGAAAGCGCAACAACAAAAAATACATCATTACAGCCATCAATTTTGCGACAAGGTGGCCAGTAACCCAAGTGGTGAAATCGCACACTGGTAACAACGTCAGACAATTTATTGGCAAATAAATCATCAGTAAGTTTGGAAAGCCAGAGCTCCTGATAACCAATGGGGCAAAGAATTGACCTCCAAAAACACCAATGTGTACCTCACCAAAAATGGGGTCAAACACACTATCACTACACCATACCATCCACAGGCCAATGGACGCGTAGAGCAGCTCAATGGTAGCCTCGTGCAAGCCTTAGACAAACTCACTGCTGGGAGACCTGAAGACTGGTATAAGCAGCTACCAACTGCATTACTTGTGTGCCAAACCCAAGTGAATAGATCCACAGGGAAAAGCCCGTTTGAACTGGTATACGGCACACAGCCTAATACCATTCAAGTATTGACAGGACCCAAACTGGAAATTCTAAGTCAAGTCCCCCCTTGCTGAGATCCTCAAGTAATGGAATCCAACAGCAAACAAGCAGCCAAAGAAAAGGAACACTTACAAAAGGCCTTCATTCCCATCTGTCAAAGACATGAAGTTGGGGACAAAGTCTGGGTCATGAATGTTGACAAAAGCAAACTACAACCCAAAAAAGTAGGGCCAGCAATAATCCTAAAGGTAAACAACAATAACACTTACCTCGTGCAAGGGCTCAGGAAACGTAAGCAATACAAGACACTATACCACAACCGCCTACGACCTTGCAAAGCGAGACAGAAGCAACAAGAAACCACCCTGCCTGCCACCAAACAACAACTGGTTCAATATGGCGCCCGGGCTCCTGACGACCTCCCCAACGACCTGCCTCCTGAGGAGGCCAACTTTCAGCTGGGGGTGTGTTAAAACTGCAGGCTCAACCCGCCATCAAGGTTCCAACCAAGCGGGTTTGTGACCTGCAATCCAATTACCCGGCCACTTGAAGCCAAACCTGGAAGTCAACTTGGATTACCAAATCAGTCAACATGAGCAAATGATGATCCCTCACAGTGGATACCTCAATTTGGCGCTTGACTCATTAACAGGATCAAACCACCCCCTCTTCCATCCAGCCGTGTGATCACCAATCATGTTCCTTCTATCCATTGATTCACAATAGCTATATAATCACTATCTCACAATAAATATTATTATCTATCCTCTAAATCTTTTTCCCCTTGTAACTCTGCTAAAACAGCACAGTTACAACATTAGGCTCCACAAAGTAATGCTGGTTATCAACAAGTTCCCTGGGATTAAAACTTGCCTCCTGGTTGGCAAAAGCTGGTTAGGTACAGATCTCATGCCCATTTTGTTCCCCCTGCATACTTGCTGTCCCTGAGCCTTATTGAAGAGGTCTTTTGGTGGCTCAAGCAAGTTTTTTAATGCAGCACTCCAGATGGGCCTGAGGCCAAATTTTTCCCATGTGGGGGGCATATGATCTCCTGGCTGAGACGGTGAATGGTCTCTATGCCCACACTGATCTTTTTGTTGATAGGCGTCTAGCTTCTATTCTGATGGGATAGATTTAAAACTTATTGTACCTATACTTTCTCATTCTACAGTTTTGTTTTGGGTTTACAGCTATCAAGCTTTTCTAATCAACTTAAAGATGGTTTGAACACAGCAACCCATTTATCAAACCAGGTTCATCTAAAAATGCTATAGATGCGTATTTTTATTCCGCTCTATTGCAAAGTATCCAAAGCTGTGCAAACAGGGCAACAAAAAAGTTAAGACAGACATCAGCATGGCACAGAAACATAAATTAAAAATTAAAACTACTGATCTGTACAGTAATTTTCAAGCCAGCTGAGATGAAAAGAAAGCCTCTGTCTAAAAACCAAACCACCTCAGTTGAAAAGCGGGATCAAAGTGGATCTGAACCCGCTGTAGTTCAATATACATCCCCGGATCCTTGATTTTATTCTTAGACCAAGTTGCTTTTGTTATTAGACTGAGGTTTTTGGCTCATCTCAACTGGCCTGAAACTACTGTACACAATAAGAAAATATACAGGCTGTGATATGAAGTTTTTTATATATGAACTAGATGCAATCAAATGAGAGAGCATCCTGTTGAATATCCTAGGGGATCCCAGCAGCTGCTGCCAGGGCGCTGCTGATCAATTGATCCCAGGTCACCCTCCTGTTTGTGAAAGGGAGGCACATGTATCAGCTTACCAGAAATAGCTTCTTGGGCAGCACTCAAAACCAGTCAATCCTAGCCATCATAAGGCATCTCAGCTGAGTTGCTCTGCTGAGCGGTACCCATATGGGACTGTGGGGTTCCTGGTCACAAGTCCCCATTGTGTGTCCTGGGTCAAAGCCAGGGACAAGCTGGAAGGAGTTGCCGTTCCCTAGTAGGGGCATGTGGCTAGATTGGAGTTTATACCTGGTTTGCATCACAGCAAACTCCTCCAATACTTTTCCTATTACTAGGCAAGCATACCCTCCATGTAATTGAACTCCAGCTGGGTCTAGACCCTCTGGAGGTTTATACCAATCTTTCAAGAGTCTTGAAAACTCATTCTCAATGAACTCCTGTCCCATATCTGTCATTTCAAGGTGTCTAGTCAACCTCTCCCACTCCTCCTGGGAAGTCTTACTAGTGGTAAACCTTCAACATCTTTGGCAATATCTATCCTCCTCCCCTTGGCTAGGGTAAGAGATGTTGGGCAATTAACTCATAGGGACTAATGTACTACTCAGAAATATGTGTAGGGGTCAAAATGGGCGTTTATTTGTTCCAGAAGAAGATCCCCTTAGAAACCTTCTGGTATGTGGCCTGGGTGGATTAAGAAACAATAGGGGTTTGCCAATACTTGGAGTCCTTTAACAATTTCTTGGACTCCTTGTGTTTGATCTTTGGCTCCTTCAACTTGGTCTTGGACTCCTGCACTTGAGTCTTGGGCTCCTTTACTCCGCTTCAGCTCCAGTCTCTTTATATCCAACTCCTGCTCAGTTATCTTGGACTCATGCACCTTTGTCTTATGTTTTTGGGTCCTCTGTAGTCCTTTTGACCTTTGGAATCTATTTGTGTCAGTCCCTGAAAAGCCTCAGACAGCTTCCCCTTTTATAGCTCCTTGTTTCAGACCAAGTTGCTTCTCAGAACTCTGCTTTTTTAAAGCTTAAAATATTCATTTTCTCTCTCTCTATAATATATAAACCTTTTTATTTACTTCAGCCAATGAAAGCCCTGAATTTTCTGCTTCTGCTCCTCATTTTAGGCTATAACTCTTCAGCTAAAGCCCTCAAAACACTGATCAAACAGGCTTTGATCTGCAGCCAATCAAACACTCAGATTCAATTGTTTTGCTAAACAGTTCACCCAAATGACTTGCTTTTGACCATGGTTCAAACCCAGCACTGTCTTGCTCCAGATAAACAATTGCTCCGCAATTCAAATGGTTTTGACGTAATTCCTGTCATGTTTCCCCAGGCAAACTCAAGTGCTTCCAACTATGTTTTACATAAGAGGGTTTTGAACTTTAATTTCTTCAACATTTCTCATATTTCTCTGTATTTTCTTCCCTTTTTAACATATTAAAACTGCCTACCACTTGCTTCTTGCTCCTTTTGATGGTTTTGGCAAAACTCCAGCCTTTGCCCTCAGAGTTTCCCTGTTCCATTTTTGTCTGCTCTGGCTCCTTCTGACTCAATCAACTTTCCATAAATCCACAGTTTATTTTCTTCTATCTGTTTATTTCTTTTCTTCTTTTCCTTTAATTATTTTTCTTAATCTTTTATCATTTATTTTTTAATTATTTTTCTTAATTCTTTCTTTCTATCCAATCCTATCTTTAACTCTCCAAGTTCATTTCTTCTGCTTCTTTTTCTGCTTCTGCTAGTCTTTCTCAGTCATCTTTTATTTCTTCAGCTAGTCCTGCTCTATGATCTTCCAGTCCTTCAGTTATTCCTGCTCCACTGAACCACAAAAGTTCTGTCCTTCTCTGCAGTCCACGTTACTAGCACCTCAGACTCAGACAATAAGTCTACAAGTGAATTAGTGTTTGACTGGGCCCCCATAAGTGACCATCACTATAGGCCATCAACCACAGAAAATCCTCATGTATGTTCAGTTGGTTTTACTCACTCAAGTGGTTAGTTTGAGCTTTCAGTTCCAAATTAGCCAACTTTACTTCCCATAGAACTATTTATTTCCAAGTTCTGTGACTGCTTTCCCAGGCAGCTACCTAAGTAGCGTCCCTGGGCATATCCATGCCTCTCTGGTGGCCTCAAGACCTTCTCAAACCCTCTCAGAAGACACAGACAAGGAAACCTTACCCCTCTGTTAGGTAGAGTTCCCCACTTGCAGACCTCATGCAAGTGGCCAAAGGATCTTAGAGCTATCTCAGCTCATCCCTTTCCAGCATCCCTAAGTTAACTACTAGGTTACATCACCCTCCAGCCCTAGTAGCCATCAGTTACCTACTAGACTAGAATATTCTTCACCTCTAGTAGCCACCAGTTACCTACTAGACATTTATCTTTCTTAAGCCACTATCCTTCTCCAACTTCAAGCATAGAGTCTTTATTGTGGCCAAATCAGCCCTTGCCTGAAAAAATGCCTCCATGTGGATCATCACAGGGACCTTTTCCCGTCAATTAGGCACCTGGTCTTGTTAATGTATAATTCCCTATCCCTAAGGGAAGGCATTTTCTTTTAACTTTGGACTCTTGATTTTATTTGCTTTATTTTTCTTCCAAAAGGAAGGGAGAAGTTAGTAATTTTTAAGTTTTTAAGCTTACCCTAGCAAGTTTGGGTTTAAATATGAGCTTTTGCACGTTTTTTGCACATGCATGTTTTTGCTTATTTTAAGGCAGTTTAGTGCTCTTGTGCTTACACAAGTGCTGTTGTCCTTCCCCACTATTTTCTTGTAAATTTAAGCAGATCTTAATTTTTTTCATTGATGTTTAGCAGAAGTTGAACTCCATATTTCCCCCACTCTTTTATAGCGATCTCCTAACAGTATTTAAACCATTTCCCTTACCTTGTTATAAATAAAGCCCCACTAAAAGAGTAAGCCTTTAAGCTGGAATTCTAAGTGACTTCCCTCAGTTACTTTCTCTTCAAATCTCTCTTACATTTAGTCTGTTAATTTTTAAAGTCCTTTAAATCAGTTTTAAAATTTACTTGATTCTGTTGAATGCTTTTCAAATATTACAACTCTTCAAGTTTTTTCAACCAATCTTACCTTAAATTTTGCTGATTTCATAAATTCACATATATTCAAAGTTTAGGAATGGAGTTAGTTAGACACCAAGCATTTGGCTTGTTTTCATCATTTTTAAATAAAAAATCTTACTTATTTTATGCTTGGATACTCTCATGAAGAGTATCCAGATTTTTACATACCATTTGTTACTAATACATTGCTGTTCAAAACTTTAGTTATATAATTTGTTTAGGATTAGTTAGCACAATGACACCTTTTTTTATCAAGCTATAAGTTCTTATCCAGCTTAATAAAGATTCCTCTATAAACTGTATCAACAATTTCCTACTTATTAAATTTAAATTCCAATGTCATACATGGGTTAGTGACCACATTGCTCCTTTCTGGGAACAACCCTACACAATGGCTGGCATAACACCCTTCAAATCTTTAGAATTTTCTTGATCCCCACATAAAAAAGACAACCCAGATAAACATCAGATAGAGTCTCTTATCATTCTAGGCTGCAGAGAATTTTCAGATCTTATTATGTACTGATACATTCTTGTTTTTATAGGATGTTTTATAAAAATATATTCCATTCTGAGAGGTAGCTCATCCTTTTTGTGTTCCCATGCTGACCTAAAATCTACTGAGACCCCCTTGAATTTCTTAAAGCACCAGGATCACACTTTGATAGATTCTGTACAGTTAAATTAAGACTCCCAGTCAGATAAGAATATGTGTTCAGCTGTCAGGGAACCAACCTTGGGCAGCAGGTCCTTTGTTTTCTGAGATTGGTTCAGCCACCAGCCGGGTAGGCAAAGTTAACCATAGGATTGGTGCTAACTTAAATAGGTACAACATAGACTTTCTCACCCGAGACCACAAGCCAGAAGCTGGGATGATAGTGTCAATCATCCCCAAAAGGGTGATGTACACCATACTAAACAACTTATTAGAATTGTCTAGGAAAATACAGAGATATACATGGTCATTGGTTTGGAGATGAGAGGTGGCTCCATGTCTAGTTGGTAGGCAGGGAGGAAGCTGTATTTGTCTTTAAACATGCAGGGCTCAGCAATAAACCAATGACCCTTTATATTATACCAGTTCAACTATTTGGTATGGGATAAGGGGTTACACAAAATCATATTCTTAGTGGTGTACTATCAATATTCAGGCTTCAAAGGGTACTTTGTAAAGTAGATGGGACTAAAGGGGGCACATGGATGAAAACCCTTGCAGGCAGTGGGGCAGGCATTCTGAAAGGATTAGAGTTAAACTGGAAGATTACTAAGCTAAAATACAGAAATAGTTAGAAAGCCCAATATATCATAAACTTTATTCAAAAATAGCAATAAAGTCTGGTGCAGGGTCTAGAAGTTCATATAGTGCCCACTACCAGACTTTAACTCTACTGATTGGGAATCATAATAAGATTGGAAATGGGGATTTGGGTGGGCAGGATGCCTGAGTTTAAGGGTGATAAAATGGCACAGGCGCAGGGCAGGCATTCATTGGCTGGTTTTTCCAGAAGGGTAGCACAACCCTTCTTTTCTTAGCAACCTTTCTGAGAGAGGCTTGTTGGTCAGTGCCTTCCTTGGGAGCAGAATCCTGATTGGATAACAAGCTAAACATCAGGCTCATCAAGCCAATGGCAGGAGCATTGTGGTGATCCACATGAAGGCAGTTTTTCAGGCAAGAATTGATTTGGCTTCAAATAAAGACACAATGCTAAGAATTGATAGTGTGCTGTGGTTTTAAGACAGATATAGGCCTATTAGGGAGCATTGACTACTAGGGAAGGTAAGGCTTGCCTAGTAGGTAATAAGGAACTACTAGAGGCAAGGGTTAGACCAGCCTAGCATGGACTGCTGGCTGCTAGAGGCTGGTTAGCTGTCCTCACCTGACAGGGACCGTTGGCTGCTTGGGTTGGGGAGTGAATGACCCTGGCGGGTAACACGGGCTGTTAGGGAAGGAGGTAGAGCTAAGATAGCTCTACTTGTCCTTGTGCGCTTACAGGAGGTCTGTAAGAAAACACTCTACCTAACATACTGGTAGATTGTCCTTGTCTATGTCTCCATGAGAGCTTTAGGGAGGTTTCAAAGTGATCATTAGAGGGCATGGGTATGTTCAGGGGTGTCACTTGGGTGGTTGCTCAGGGAAGCAGTTGCAGAACTTGGTATAATCAGGCCTCTGGGAAGTAAAGTTGTACTTTGCAACTGAAAGCTCAGACTTAATCACCTGAGTGAGTAAAGCCAACTGCACAGACATGAGGATTGTCTGTGGTTGATTGGCACAGGTGGAGAACACTTGTAAGGGTCCCAGCCAAGCGCCAGTAGCCCTGTAGACTTATTGCCTGAGTCTGAGGTATTGGGAGCTGATTATAGGACTGAGGCGGTTCAGGATCTACAGTGAAGACTAGTAAAAAAGACTGTATGATCACAGTTGTTGTAAATTGCGCAATTAATGCTATTTCATTATGGCCTTCAAATATTGATAGCTGCAAAGATTTGGCTGGGTTTGCTTTCAATTTTGGATATTCTTTGCCTTCCGTAAATGAGTCTGGTCCAATATCCACTCATTCTGGAATACCATACCTTCCCTTGTCTACTATTTAAAGTAGAATTATTTCTCCTAATAAAGACAAGTTTATCCACATTTGCGTTGGCTTTAATAATCTTCAAGCTTTTTCCTGTCCTTTCTGCCAAAAGGACTTTTAAATCTTGTTTTCCAGGAAATTAAGGTACATGCCCTTAATTTTGCCCTGAAGTCTAACCCAAGGCTAGCTTTGAACCTCAAATCTTTTGTTATAAAGATTTCCTGCTGTGTCCTCCTGGATGTTGTCCCCAGGAGCCAAACACAACAAAATGGTGCTCACTACAGGGGCTGTAAGCCCCTTGGTTACCCTGTTACCACGTGCATTCTCTGATCCTTCTCCCTTTGTTTCTGAAGTACTTGAGCAACCTAAAGTTTCTAGTCCCCCTCTAGAAGAAGACATTATCAATGCCTCCTCAAATCCTATGGTATTAGTTCTGTCTCCTGGGCCTGTGTGGGCCCCCTTCCAGCTTTCTCTCTCAATTACAAGCAAGCTTGTGCTGCCGCCCTCTCCCTTCTCCATTATGACACAGTGGCAATGCATAATATTCCTTGCCTCTGTACCAGGTACGCTTCTGAAGACCTGTACTCCTTTCTTTTGGACTTTGGTCTCCCCCTGCATTGATGGAATCCATGGATACAATTGGCGTATTAGTCAACCAGTTCATCCAACCTGCCCTAGTTCACCATCAACTTGCCTTAGGATCCCAGAATCAACTATTAAATGCTGTAGCCACTGCTGTCTTGAATAACCATGCTCAAAATATGGCCTATCAAGAATGGTCCCACAGTCTTTTTGTGTGTATTTCTGATAACCAGCGCAAATTGCTGGCATTGCAGAAGTACTTGACCTCCTCCCTGAACTCCCTTTGTTCTTTGCTCCCTGGATACATCAAGGACCAACTATGCAAATTGAATGAACATCAGGCAGTGTGGTGTGAGAAAATTGAGGCCTTTCTGCTAAATCATTGCCAGGATTTTGAGACTCTGGTTAGTGAACTTAACCAATTCAGGGAGCATATCAACTTGCAACTTGAATTAGTGGGAGCTCATGTTGATACTTGGGGCCGCCATTTGCAGCATCAATACGGCCTGGATAAGGCTGTACTAGGCAACACTTTATACCAAGTGCAAAGTTATGTGGATGATAGAGTAGCGTCTATTGAGGTGACTCCTCCTGCTCCTCCTGTCAAGGCCCCATCTGATTTTGAAACCAAGGTATGGGAGGCAATTGCCAAACTCAAGGCTACCACTCAACATCAAGCTTCTGTTCAGAACCCCCTCCAGTTGAACCAATGCCTGACCCTTGTATTGCCTCCCTCACTGATCAGGTGGCTACCTTGCAAGGTGAAATTGAGTACTTAAGACAGCGCCTCTCTAATTCTAAGGACTTGTCATCTTAATCTGAAGATGAAGAAGAAGGTGAAGTTGTTAATACTCCCGCTCATGGCAATCATGGTTGTTATCCTGGTTTAGAAGGTCAACCCCAGATCAACTGCGCACGTGCACTAGATCAGCTTATAGAAGTGACAAATGATGTAGCTGATAGGCAAGACACATTGGAAAGAGAGGTACAAAACCTCTCCTGCTTTACTGAGACACTGAATGGACAAGTTGTCCCCTTGGTTGCTCAGACCAATTCCCTGACCACTTGCCTCAATAGGATTACTGGCACCTTGGCAGTACAACAAATTAAGATTGACAAATTTGGAACTGCTGCCGCCACTGCTAGGGATATCAGTGGACAGAGCAGCTCTACCTTGGAGACCCTATAGAAAAGCCTTCAACTCCTCTGGGCTAGACAACCTGCTGCTGAATCCAAGTTTGAAGGCAACCCTCATATTAATGTCCTCAACCCTGGTGAAAACAGTCAGTCTTTGTCCTTGTCTATTGACCCAAACTACAAACCAATCTTCAAGCAGATATTAGATCCTAAAACCTCTACCATTGCCGCCTTTCTAACCATTTAAAAAACTGCAATGTGTAGGGCTACTGACAAACACAAAAAGGAACATATCCTCACCTGTCTCCATCCCACATACCAAGAAGTAGTAGTCCTCAAGCTCCCCTCCATTGTCACTTGGGAGGACATGAAGTGCCTCCTTATTGAGGAGTTCAGAGGAGATCTCAGCTTGGAGGTCAAGAAAGATGCATTTATGCACATTGCCTTTAAGCCCAAGGAAACCCTGGCTGAGTTTGCGGATTGTTTCTACATTGAAGGCCAGCAGTTAATCACTAGTCAAAAGTTAACTCCCCAGGAAGCCTACACAGCTTGTTCAAATGCTTTGAAGGTGAACCAGCTTCTATGCCTACACTTTAAGGCACACAAGGCTTTGCTCACTTCCATGAAGATTATTAAGACGCTCTTACAAGACATGCATTTTCCCATGGAGGTACAGTGGTACGTGAAAATAAAGCCAGTAATGCTGGGACTACCTCCTGTATGCCGCATATTATGACTCTAGGTGCTGGTGGACAGGCTAAGAGGCAAGGATGTCATAACTGTGATCAAATAGGGCACCACTTGCGTACTTGCACTAACCCCCAAGTGGAAGGTTGTGACCCCAAGAAACAGGCAGGAAAATAGAGGTCAGCTTAGAAACAGAGACGCTCTCTGCTGACCAATCTCCCCCTGATCCTCCGTCTGATGAGGAATCTCCGTCTTCCTCTGGCCCAACTATCCTTCATCTATTTCACAATCTTTCCAGTGATTTGGACCCTGAAGATTCTAATAGTTAAGATTCTGATAGTTATGGCTATTCTGTCTTAGCTGTTCCAGAAACTATCTCTGTCCCATACAAGCTTTGCTCTGGGGACCACCACCACCACTTCCCGAGTACCTGCAAGTGAAGCTAAAACCATGGTGGCTTGCCCTTACCTAGCTCAAGCCCATTGACCTCCCATCTTGGTTGATTCTTCTGAGGAAGCAGCCAAGCTAGCCAAAGCTCTTTTCCACAATGTAACCGTATCTCTCCCACTACAGACTGTGTATAAGGAAATTCCTGTGTTACGGTGTATGCTGGCCAAATGGGAAAAAGAGCTAGAGGCTGCACAAGACGTGTTGGCAGTCTTGCCCCCCTTTGGGAAAGATACACCCTGTGTGTAAGTATCAATCCAAAAGGTTAAAATCAAATCCATCTTGGACATGGGTTCTCCAGTCAACGTAGTATCTTCAAAATTAATAAAGAAACTTAAGTTGGCCCCTGACCTCAACTACACTCAGTTGTATGGCACCGCTGGAATGGCACAAACGCAGGCCATTGGTGCCTACTCTGCCCTACCCATGAGGTTTAAGAAACTCCTCATTGCTCCCCCCGCTGTAGTACTTGAGAACAAACACTATGACCTCTTGGTTGGTACTTAATTCCTCCAAGAATATAACAGGATTGTAAACTTACAAGATGGATACCTTTTGCTCTTAGGACATGAGGTTCCTTTGATTTTTGAGGAACCTCTGCTCCTCCCAGGAAAACGTCTTAAAACTTGTGTGCTTGAGTAGCCCATGGGTATCTTCTCTCTCAAGTATAGGACTCACTCCTCCAACATGCGCACCCCTCCTCCTTTCTGCCCTGCAGAAGAAGGGGTACCTCTTCTAGCACCAGTGGCTATCACCATTCCCCCAGGCTCTCAAGTGGTGATTGATTCCCAGATTTCTTATGAGCTACCCAAAAAATTGTTCTTAGAACTCTACTCACCTGAATCCCTAAGTTGTAAGGAGC
Organism: Entomophthora muscae; assembly: GCA_014839935.2. NCBI lineage: Eukaryota > Fungi > Entomophthoromycota > Entomophthoromycetes > Entomophthorales > Entomophthoraceae > Entomophthora > Entomophthora muscae. The sequence goes on from QTSX02001481.1 coordinate 210,459, forward strand.
CCCGCCTGTGTCCTGGGATTCTAGATTGCACCCACAAAGAGCCCGTATAATTACTGCTTGCCAACCTGACATCCCTGCTCATGCAGGTGACCCAAGGCCAGGTTGTAGGGCATGGTCGTATACTGGGAGCAGAGCAAGTGGCCTCCATCTACCCCTTTGGAACTTTTAGTGATTTCAATTTACCTGAAGACAATCCTCAAGTTCTCTCCTTGTTCACCACTGCTGATTTCCCCCAATTGTCTCCTGTCCAACAAAAAGATGTGTTGGACCTGCTCACTCAGTTTAGCAACATCTTTGCCTCTGGACCTACGGATTACAGCCTGGCTAAGGGAGTCATCCATCAGATTGATACTGGGGATGCACCCCCTTTTGTGCCAAACCATACTGCTTTAGTAGGATGGAGGATGCTCAAGTGTCTAAAGAACTCAAGAAACTTCTGGACGCTGGGTTACTGGCTCCTTCCCAAAGTCCTTGGGCCTCCCTGTTACTGATCCTCAAGAAGAAAGATGGTGGGCATTGCATTGTAATGGAATATTGCCGTCTGAACTCCCTCACTAAGAAAGACCCATACCCCTTGCCCAGAATTGACAATGCTCTCCAATGGCTGGGTGGTTCCAATTTTTTCTCAGCCATGGATCTAGCTTCTGGATACTGGCAAGTTGACTTATCTCCTGAAGATAGAGAAAAGGCTGTGCTTATCACCTCAGAAGGCCTTTTTGAACCCACTTGTATGCCCCAAGGACTCTGCAATGCCCCTGCTACATTTCAACAGGCTATGGACCCCATCCTACAAGACCTAAAGATCTCTTGTGTCCTCATGTACCTTGATGACATCACTGTATTCAGCGCTATCTTTATCAATCACTTGGAACACCTCAAGGCTGTCTTCATCAAGATTTGCAAAGCTGGCTTGAAACTCAAACCCTCCAAGTGCTCCTTCTTTAAAGAACGTCTTGAATTCTTAGGTCATGAGGTCACTCAAACTGGAATCTTCCATGAATAGCAAGGTGGAAGCCATTGACAAGATGCTACCTCCCACAAATCTGCAAGAGGTTCAAGTATTCCTTGGCATGATGGGCTACTACTATTACAATAGAAAATCAAATGGAAGGGATAGTTCACCCTTGCAAAACCCAAAATCACTAAAGAACTGCAGCCAGACCCCTGAAAGAAATTGACAACTTAAATGCTGTCATAGATAAAAAATGGGTCAAAGCTGGGGTTGCCCAGATAGCCCTCAAAAATCTGGACCTGCCTTATTTTCCCCCAAATAATTATGACAAGAAAATTACGTGTTATACACTATTTGGGGATGGCAGCGCTTGACCTGCTGGTCACCAAAATTTTCTGGCTTATGACGTCATTGAATCAAATTCCAATGCAGGACCACCAACTGCTGAAAATATTCTTGCCAGCCAATCAGAAGCCACAGAATTCCCTCCTGCCCCATCCTGAACTCCCTTAAGACTTCCCCATTTCCCCTCTAGAAACTTGTTTCTAGATAGCTTATTTTCACTAAAAAATAAAAGAAGGACTTTCCAAAAAATGATGACTCATCTGGGGCTGTTTGCCCCCATCTTTGATCAATTAGCCTTTGTCATGCTCAAGGTTGTTATTGACTCCATGGGCGCGACCTTGCCTGCTCTACACATGGTGGTATCTTTGGATTCTCCCTCTAATTTACCCTTGCAATTCATTTGCATCTCAACAATTTTTATCTCCATCTTCTGCTGTACTGCCAGAGGCACCAGGATGATTAAGCCGTCCTCCCAATTTGGTTTCCTGCTACTCAAGCAACTGACAATTTGTTTATTTTATCCTCATTGCCTCTCTTTGAACAATGCAGCTTATCAATTTACTTTAATAACTACCAACAGTTCATACCTGATTTTGCTGAACTGAGTGAACCCCTTGTCCAGTTGCTTTGCAACGTCCCCTTTAAATGGACAGCCAGCCAACAACAAGCATTCAAAGCATTGAAGGCCAAGCTCAAAGAGGCTCCTATCTTGGTCTATCCTGATTATGATAAAGAGTTTATCTTGTATAATGATGCTAGTGGAGTAGCTGTGGGTGCCATCCTAGCACAGCTTGAAAATGAAGGCGTGGATTGACCTGTAGCCTACTCTTTGTGGGTCCTCAATAAGCACAAGAAGAACTACAGCATCACTGAGAAGGAATGCTTGGTGGTACTGCACACAGTAAAACAGTTTAGGTACTACATCTATGGGACCCACTTCACAGTGGTCACAGATCACTCCTCCCTCAAATGGCTGCAACAACTAAAGGAACCTGAAGGTTGACTAGCGTGTTGAGCTCTGCGTCTACAAGGATACAATTTCACTGTGATACACCTCCTGGGGCCCAACATCAGAACGCTGATGGCCTGTCAAGGATGTCAATTCTAGCTATTCACCCCGCTGACGCTGATTGCCTATACAAATTAATAGGCTATCCTGACTCTTGGACCACTGAGCCATAAGACATTTGCTTGGTGCTACAGACCATATCCAAGGACACTGTAATTTGTGATAGACAGCTCTTCAAAAAGGTTAACAATGCCTACCTACCCTATGTTTGCCCTAGCATGAGGATAGCCATTATTCTCCAAGCTCACATTGACACTAGACATGGAGGCAAGCAAAGACTCATGACTGGTTGTGCAAAAACTTCTATTGGGAGAACATGCGCCTTCTGATCCCTGATGTCTTTGCCTCCTGTTATTCCTGTCAGCTCCAACGTCCTTGCCCATCCCAACACCAGTTCAAGCTCATCCCTCCAAAGCATGTCTTCCATATGGTGAGTATTGATGCTGTTGGGCCTTTTCTTTGGTCTAGGTTGGGGTGTTGGTTTATCTTAGTTGCTGTAGACCATTTTAGCAAATGGTTTGAAGTCAGAGCAATAAAAGATATAACTGCCAAGACCACGGCTACTTTCTTGCTGCAAGACATCTTCTATTGACATGGCTGCCCTCAAGTCCTGCTTTCTGACAATGGTACCAACTTTAATGCTTGCCTCACCACGTCTATTAATTGAGGCTATGGGGACCCACTGATTGCTCTCCGTGCCATATAACCCCTCAACCAATGGAACTGCCAAATGAGCAAACTCTACCCTTGTGTCCATAATAAGGAAGCTCACGCTCTCTGACGCTGCCAATTGGGATATGTTCCTCCCTGCTACCCTCTTTGATTACCGCATCAGTAGACACCAAGTGACTGGTCATTCTTCTTTTGCCATGCTGTATGGGCGTGAAGCCACCACCCCCTCAATCTTGGGACCTCCCTTGATCAAAGTTGATGTGCCTGCAAATCCTGAGGCCCATGTTAAAGACTTAACCAATTGTATCATTGACATCCAAGCAACAGCTTATTCCACTGCTTACAAGGTTAAGACTCTGGAGCTCTCCCCATCTAATGCTGCTAGAGCCCCCCTCCCTGAGCATCAAATAGGCAATCTAGTTCTCTACTACCAGAATCTTACAGGTGGTAGAGCCCATAAGCTGGATTCCCTCTGGGTTGGGCCCCCGTGAGGTCACCTTTAAAAAGGATATCAAGTATACCTTGAAACTACTGTCTTCTGGACGTCCTTTTGCCTGTGTTCACTCCAAATTTCTCCACAAGTATCAACTCCCTGTGTCCAATCTTAAGGGGGGAGATGTCGTAAATTGCGCAATTAATGCTATTTTGATATGGCCTTCAAATATTGATAGCTGCAAAGATTTGGCTGGGTTCACTTTCATTTTTGGATATTCCTTGCCTTCTGCAAATGGGTCTGGTTTAATATCCACCCATTCCAGATTATTGTACCTGTCTGTGATTGATCCTGGTATGACTTCATCACAATGTGACCCCCTCAGCCACTCTGTCTTCCTAATGAGTGATCATTGTTCCTTGTCTACTATTTAAAGTAGAATCATTTCTCCTAATAAAGACAGGTTTATCCACATTTGCGTTGACTTTAATAATCTTCAAGCTTTTTCCTGTCCTTTTTGCCAAAAGGACTTTCTCTTCTTTTTTTCCAGGAAATTAAGGTATGTGCCCTTAATTTTGCCCTGAAGGCTAACCCAAGGCTAGCTTCAAACTCAAATCTTTTGTTATAAAGATTTCCTGCTGTGTCCTCCTGGATGTTGTCCCCAGGAGCCAAACACAACAACAGTGAAGAATAATTAAGGGACTAGGAGGCCATTGTGAGTATTGGAACCAAGGCGGTTCACTGTGAGGATTAGAAACAAGGAAGTTCATTGTGAGGTTTGGAACCAAGGCAGTTCATTGTGAGGATTGGAACCTAGGTGGTTCATAGTGTGGACTGTGTGGTGACTGTTTTGAGTATTGACTGGAATGTGTGTTGACTGAAGGAACTGGCTTATTGCTGACTGGAAGAACTGATCTAAGCTGATAGTTGACTGAAATAGAATGTTTGGTTGACTGGAATGAGCTGTTTGATGACTAAGATGGACTGATTGCTGGCTAGGCTGAAGGACTAGAAGATATTTCTGAAGAACTGGTGGAAGAGCCAGAAGATTATGGTGCAGGACTAGCTATGGAACTGAAAGATGGCTTAGAAGGACTAGCTAGACTGGATACAGAAGCTAAAATGCTGGTTTTGGTTCCTTAAAAGAGGAAATATTAAGAAAGAAGCAGTCAAATAATGATTTAATGCTGCCAGAAATATTATATAAAGAAATAATTAATTATCATATTACTTAAAAGAGAGAGGGAAAGAAATGACTTATAGTGATTAAACTGTATTTTATTAAGATTTGATTGAATAGAGGAAGAGCTGAAGAGAGGCTGGAAACAGGACAGAGAAACTGTGAGAACGGGTATTCAAATTTTGCCGAGAACAACTAGGAGAGGCAAAAGGCAAGCAGCAGGCAAGTTCAAAGTCAAGAAATGCTGAGAAAATGCGGTGAAACTTGGAGAAGTGTTGAAAAATTGAGGGTTTGAAAATTCCCTATGTAAAACATAGGTGAAAGCGCTCAAGTTTTGCCAGAGAAACATGACAGGAATAACAGCAAAACCATTTGAATTGCGGAGCAGTTGTTTATCTGGAGCAAGACAGCGCTGGGTTTGAACCATGGTCAAAAGCAAGGCATTTGGGTGAACTGTTTGGCAAAACAATTGAATCTGAGTGTTTGATTGGCTGCAGATCAAAGCATGTTTGATCAGTGTTTTGAGGGCTTTAACTGAAGAGTTAAAGCCTAAAATGAGGAGCAGAAGCAGAAAATTCAGGGCTTTCATTGGCTAAAGTAAATAAAAAGGTTTATATATTATAGAGAGAGAAAATAGATATTTTAAGCTTTAAAAAAGCAGAGTTCTGAGAAGCACTTTGGTCTAAAACAAGGAGCTATAAAAGGGGAAGCTGTCTGAGGCTTTTCAGGGACTGACACAAATAGATTCCAAAGGTCAAAAGGACTACAGAGGACCCAAAAACATAAGACAAAGGTGCATGAGTCCAAGATAACTGAGCAGGAGTTGTATATAAAGAGACTGGAGCTGAAGTGGAGTAAAGGAGCCCAAGACCTAAGTGCAGGAGTCCAAGACCAAGTTGAAGGAGCCCAAGACCAAGTACAAAGAGTCCAAGATATTTTTGGATGACTCCAAAATATTGGCAAATTTCTATTGTTTCCCAGACCCCCAGGCATTATATCAGGAGTTTTCTAAGGGGATCTTCCTTCTGATTGTGGATAAAAGCCTATATGACCCCTGCCCAAAGTTCCAATTAGTACAGATAATTACCATGAGTGAATTGCCCCACATCTTTTACCCTAGCTAAGGGGAGGAAGATACCTGTTTTCAGAGTTGTAGAAGGTTTGCCACTAGTAAGACTTCCCAGGATTAGTGGTAGAGGTTAACTAGACACCTTGTAATGACAGATATGGGACAGGAGTTTATTGGGAATGAGTTTACTAGGTTGCTGAAAGACTGACACAGGCCTACAGAAGGTTTGGCACCAGCTGAAGTGCAAGTGCATGGTGGGGATGTCCGCCTAGTAATAGGAAAAGTATTGGAAGAGTTTTTGTTACTGCAGGCTCAGTATAAACTTCTAATTAGCCAACACTCTCTACTAGTAAATGACAACTCCTCTAAGCTGGTCCCTGGCTATGACCCAGGACACACTTTGGGGACTGGTGACCAGGAACCCCACAAGCCTCCTTGCCTTCATTAGATTTTTTTGTGTCTTGATAGATGCCATAATTGGCAAGCCTGTGTATGCATCCTCATCTTCAAGGGCATTTGTGATTCAAATCAGAGGAGGATTGATCCCAAAAAACACAGGCTGGCGGCCCCCTGGTCCTGCGGGCTGACTTGACCAGGATTTGAAACCTGTTCCAAATATTGTGTTTTGAGAGGAGAGAAATTTTATTTCTGATAGCAGCTCTGGTTATTTAAAGCTCCTCACCTGATCCCTTGTTTGAGAGCGCTGATTACTGTATATGACAGGTCTTTCATGCTATTCTGATAAAATTTATTCATATTTATAATGAGCCTGCTTGATATGAACACTGGTTTAATGGACTATACATGCACTTATGTAGACAGAAAAATCTACTGCAAGGAGCCCAAAAGTGCCTTGAATTGAGTGAGATCAACTGTAGGCAGTGATTAATGACCAGAAATTTCCATTATAAGCTGATCCTTCTCCCTGTCAGCTATAAACACCTGGTCTTCAAAAGATTATGTGAAGTTATTATAAAGTGTAAGAGCCATATAACATGTCAATACATTTTTCTCTTGTTCCTCTACAATTTTTAAAATTAAATTAACCAGTATCTTTTTTATCAAATAGTTTTGCCTGTTCCAGTTACTATTCTACTGGCAGCCTGAGATACACTGACACTGTCATATTTCCTAACTTGGAAGTCACATATTAAATTTAACAGTGATATGATGTGAAGACTGTCTTAGTATGTTCTTCAGTCTGTAGTTGTCACCTTACACAGCAGTTGCAAGGAAATCCATGGCCTACTTTATATCTAGACACCTGTTAATCTTGTTGGGGAGACTTAAGATTCTATTGAATAAATACTCAGGTGGGTTGTTCAACCCTGACCTGAGAGAATGCAGGGTGGCTTGTGTCTTCTTCCCAACTCATACTATAGCTTTTCAAACAATACCCTGTACTTCATCCAGTAAGTCCCCAAGCCTTTCAACTATCTCATTAATGTCACAAAGAATTTCAGGGTACTTTCTGTCTTGATTCATTGTAAGAAAATTGTTTAATTCTATATCCAATATAAAATTTCTTCTTTTTATATTATTTATGAACTATTTTTTATGTTACAAACTAGACCTCTCTCAAGTCCCCAATTATCTTATCCTTTTTTTACACCATCTGTTTTTTTGTTTTTGTGTTACTTCTGCTAGATTGCTTTGCTTATATTTTTTCATTTTATGTTCCTGATTATCTCCATTAGATTTTAGTCTAATTATCTGATGGGAATATACACTATACTGTACAGTAGTTTTAAAAGCTATGGCAACAACAAAAAATACCTCAGATTTAAACAAAATCCAACTATTGGTGTAAAGTATACACTCTGTTAACAGGAATTTTTGGCGTTAATAGACTAAATGGGTCAACACAGCAGCAAAGAGCTCACGTGCAAAGCGGAAATATTTAAAATACAATCCAAAATACATTAATTCACAAACAAAATGATGTGAGTTGACAATTTGTGTACATATGTTTACTATGTGAATTGGTGGCAAAATACACCCAAGCAAGGTGAGTCAAAACTCAAACCAAAAACAAAACACAATAGCAACTCACTACATAAACAAAATCACTCACGCAATGTGTGCAATGGATTGTAATCATGAATGATACCAAGGTATCTAAAATAAGACACAAGATCTGAAACATAAATTTTAAAAATATTATGTTGAGTGTTTGAATTTGGCAGTAAAATCTGTGAAAATGGGTGGAAATCATTTTGGGTATTTGAAAATGGGAGTTGTAAAACCAAAAACAACTAATTAAGAAATAAAAAATCTATAATTGGGATAATGGGTGGGAAAACTCTAATTAGATATCTATATTCAGATAAAAGCAAAAAAATAAAATTAGGGAGTAACTTAATTGAAATTTATTTAATAATTTATTAAATTTTAAAATGGAAGGAACACAACCACAGAGTACCAATACACCCGTTGTGCGCCACAGTTGCAGTTGCCCCCGTAGGTCAAAAAATAGAGTTAGTGCAGCCCAAGTGCCTACTCAAAGAGGAGACAGGAGAGTTCCATAGTGACGCTGCACTGACACAGCCAGTTCAAGGAGCACAAGCTGCTAGGGTGTGGAGCATCAATCCTCAGGTCCCAAAGCTGACCCAGAAGCCCACCAAGGTCACCACTAAAAAGAAAGTTAGAAACAAGGAGGTAGAAATTACTTTGTATATGTTTGACGTTGTGTACCGGCAAGAGTCTGTCCCATCAGCCATGATGGAGAAGGTGAAGCCTGTACTTGATACTAGCTACAAGCCCTACGTCAGTGATGGCAATCAGGAAAAGGACAAGGAGACCAATTTCTTCAGAAATGATGAGGGACAGTTAGTGTTAAAGAAGTTTGCTGCGTTCTATACCAAGGCACCTATGCCCTGTGTTGTGCTCAATGCCAACAAGTCAATCCCCACCGCTAAAAAGCCTGCTCAGAAGCGCATCCCTGACATTAAACGCATCATCCTGCTTAAGCTAATGTGTGAATTGGGCAATTACAAGGCAGCTGCAGCCCTTGTTGGGGTGGATCCCAAGTACGCCAGCAAGACCTTCCACAAATTCATCAATACTGGCCAAGTCCTTGCTGTGGAGAAATCCTTGCGTGTTTCTACCATGCTCACCAAGGAGCACAAATGGGCAATCCACCAGTGGATAACCTGGGACTGCCATCTTGAACTGGTAAATATACAGGCCATGGTCAAGTCTACTTTTGGGGTTGAGGCTTCAATTTCCTTTTACTATCATCTGGTGAAGGGAATGTGCTTTTCCTGGAAAAAGCTTGGGGTATCTCCCTATAATAGAAACAGCCCAACCAGCATCAAGACCCAGAAAAACTACCCAGAGGCGTACACTGCCCTCAAAGCCAAGGGGGCGGTCAAATTCTATTACATTGACAAATTAGCATTTGCCTGATCTATGCAGAATGAGTATGGCTATGTCCCAAAAGGCTCAAATGACGGGATGGCTTGGTGTGCTGCAGTCCACGCCACAGCCTACTTGATGGTGGCTCTCCTTGGTCCAAATGGGGTTGAGCTATACCAAATGGTACTGGACTCCCACAACAGCCGTACCTTTCTATCATTTCTCCAATTAGTCCAGGAGCACCTGAGGCGCACAAGCCCTGGCTTCACCAATGTAATTGTTTTGGACAATGTTGGTCTCCACAAAGTGGCTGACATTCTTGAGGAATTCCCAATGATTGACACTAACAGTGCAGTGGGCCCCCAGCAATTGGCCACAGCAAATTTTCACCTTCTCTTCCTCCCTGAATATTTGCCCTTCCTAAATCCCATTGAGGAAGTCTTTGGGTGGCTCAAGAAATTTTTCAAGCAAGGAACCCCAACTGGGACCAATGATCTCTTTAATTTGCTGCAGGCCAGGATCCACACCCTCCCAGCTGAGACCATGGCCAAATTCTATGGCCACACTGATTTTTTCATCCCAGCGTGCCTAGCCAATCAGCCAATCAATTAAAGGCTTATTGTGTCCAATTTTTTTATATTCTCTAATTTACTATTCAAGATTTATTAATTATCATTTTATATTTAGATGTTTCCAAGCCCGCAATCACAATCAGTAGGACAATCAATGAAGGTTAGTAATTTATTTATAATCATTTTTATTGTGTTGTCTAAGGGTATCCCAAACGCTTGATACTGGATTACGTGAACACATTAATATCACTTTTGGCAAATAAATATAATAATCAAAAAAAAGTTAATTGTAATGTATACAAATCAGAAGTAGCTTTTATTGAAATATATTATAATGCTTTTATTAAGACCTTCTCTGGGATATATTCTGCAAATCTGTTTGCTAAAATAAGAATTAGAAAATTTTAGTATAATAAAAATAATATGAATTGTAATGAAATTTATTACAAACACCTGTAGTGAGTTATTCTGTATGTATCCGCCCCACAATAGAGGAGGTGCACAACCTCCACTGCCACACTGTGGACGGTGGATACACCCTTATTAAAAAAACCCTCCTGCTGGTGAAGGGGAGTAGGGTTAGGTGTGAATGGAGGAGCAGCTTTTTTGGTGGGGCTGCAAACCTGTAGATACCATCCAGGACCAGGGCGTCCTGGATGACGTGATCCACCAAGTCATACCTGGGGGACCTTCTTCCTGTCAAGTGAGAGCCGGGCCTTGTCAATTCCTAGAAGGACCCCATCAAGATCCTCCACGCTGGTGCTCATCCCAAAGAAGAAAAGATACCTAAGGTAAATCACCAAGTGAAGCCTTTGCCCAGCAAAGGCTTCTGTAAACTCACATAATTTATTATAAACCACACTGATCTTCTTATCATACTTGGTCTTTGAAAAGATAAGATCCATTGCCAAGGGGAGCCCTGTCTCATCTGCACTCCAGGCTAGCCCAAAGTCCGCCAAGAGGATCTTAGTTTTCTTGACAGCTGTTGCGTCTGCAACAGCCAATTTCCCTACCACGCACCCAAAGTTTTCCAGAAGGTAAGATAGGGTGTGCTCCACTGGGAAGCAGAAGCAAGCAGCCGCATGAGCCCAGCCCATCTCTGGTACATTCTTGAATGGGAGCGTTGCCAGAATGTCCTAAACAAGCTCAATAGAGTTTACACAGTAACCTCACTGAGGTTAACCAGGTCCAGGCAAACCAGTTGGACATCTTTGTAGGCAGTAACTGCCCACTTGGATGCCCCCTTACCATGTGTCAGCCCAGCTAATGCCTCCCTGGACATAGGAAAGGACCCATGGATGCAGTCCTCCAGCTCCTGCAAGACAGGAGGGGACAGATACAGCTGCTTGGCCAAATGAGTGGTGTAGTTGGCATAGAATGTGGCAGGGACAAAGGGGACCAGGGCTTGGCAGATTTCACCGCCTATGTTCTCTAAAAAACAGGTAAGTATTTGCAAATTTTTATTAATTTTATTTTTTATATTACCTTCACGTGTTTCTTCCTTGCCAGCTGCTTCAGCAGGTTTGGCCATTCTTGGCGCAAGCATTTGCACTTTCAATTCAGTATCCTCTGTTCTGGCACACTTGGCGGGTTTGATATGTTCATACATCTCCAGGTTGTCAACCCAGACAGACAGCGCAGAAAGATTGTATGCCTTAAATTGCAGGCCCTCAACCACTGTCTTCTGGATGTTGAGAAGATGCTCAACAGTCTTCTCAGGGGTGTCTGGCATTTTCATCATTAAGGCCTTTGCAGACACCTTGTCTATTTTGTCTCTGTCAAGGACGGCAGACTTAACTTTGGCTTTGACCTTGCAGTCAATGTCTTTTATTTTGGCAATTGCCAAGTCAAGATCCTTCAGAAGCTTCTCCAATTCTCTCATTGATTTTTTACTAACCTTTCCATATGTTTTTATAGCTTTTTCCCCAATAAACTCTATATTATTGTGATACTGTTGCCTCTTTATTTATTCCTTTTTGTTTTCCCATTTACTACATTATCCAATCTTTTTACCCATTTAGTATATGTTTTACGCTCATCTCAATATGTGTTGTTTGCTTTGTGTTGGCATTGTTTCCTTGATTACCATATTATTTTTGGCGCTTGACATAGCCCCTTGTGAAAATATTAACAACAATTTGATGATCAGCTAAATTTGAATTAGAAAATTATAGTGTTAACTGTTTTTAGATAAAGTTGTTACTGATCCAAATTCAAAACCTTAATGATAAACTTTAAGCAAATCAGGAGCCAAGTAATAAAGTGATTGTTGTGACATAAAGGGTCATTCAATAATTCTTTGATGCATGTGTGCTAATTAATATTATTGGCTGGATTTTTTGCCATTGTACACCATTGCCGCTGTGGTGAGTTGTTGATGGACTAGTTCTAACCCAGCAGCTGATTGGGCACTAGTCCATCAACAACTTGCCATAGCGGCAATGGCGCACAATGGCAAAACATCCAGCCAATCATATTAATTAGCACACATACTGTAAATTCAGAACCTGAACGTAAAAGTGTGGGATTGTCAAATCCTTGGTCCAAATTTTGAATCACTTTTGCGGGCAACTCAGCTGAGTGAAAAATAAAATATTTAATAAAATCAACCATTTATTTTGATTTTTTCTGGTTTATTTAAATTGGCAAATTTTGAATCTCTTGAGCAGATAACTCAACTAACAAAAGACAAAACTCAGCAAACAAATGTGGGATACATGAATCAGAAATGCAGGATTCTAATGTACAATTTGTGATTTCCTGTATTTCAAACAAATCATAGACATCATGTGAAAATTAACAAATCTGAAATTGCGGGATTGTCAAATCCAAGAACCAAGTTTCAAATCAAAATTTCAATGAATTTGAAATAAATATATTGTATTGGTGTCTCAAAAAGGATGTTAAAGGATCTAGAGTGGATTTGTGATAATTCTTTTAGGAAGCACAAGCATTCTCAAAATTCACCCTATTCCATTTTAGGACGGCCAAAATTTAGAGCGTAATATTCACAAAATTGACATATTTAACATTAAAATTGACTAAAATATACATTCCTCTTCTTGAGTTTAAAATTTTTATTATGTCTTCTTCCAACACCAACCAAGTCAATGAGTTGTTTCCTGGCCTTGACAAAATCATGCAGGGCTACGCTGGGTCTCTTAACGGTGAAGCCTCTGTCTATGGCCACTCCCAACCTGCAGACCCCTCCGCAAGCACTACCCAGGAGTGTGTTCTTTTTCCTGCGTCCTCAAGCATGGACCTGTTTGCCCATCATGCACAGGCAGCTGCTAACCAAAATCCCTTATCAGTGATGGCATCCAGAACCAGCCATTTGAGCCATGGGATCACTCAGAGAGCCCAGAACCCCAAAACAGCCAATCAGATGGCATTGTCCAGTTTACGAGATGGACACGTCCCTCCCCCAGCCAATCAGCCTGCAAGATGCAGAAGAAAATTGATCACCCTGGAGATTGTTCTCAAAATGGTTGAAAAGCAAGGAAAGCTTATGTCCCTTGGGGAAATTGCAGCCGCAATGGTGTTTGCAAAGTCCACTGTGGCTGCAACCCTGCAAGCCCACGCCAACTGTGGCCCCCGCCAAGAAGACCCCAACTGGTGCTTGTACCTTGACTAAAGGTGAAAAAGCCCACCCTCTCATGATGTCCATTATGGAACGTGACCCGCGGATGCCCCTGGTCCAGGTACGTCTCCAGTTGGGACTCCACAGCATCTTCACCAACAAAAGAACGGTGAATTCATGGATGCACAGAGTTATGGTTGCTGCTAGAATCTTGTTCAATCAAGTTCTCAGTGGCCCCATTTTGGTGGATACCAACCCCTACAATTCAACAATTATTAATTTTATCAAAGGAAGGGCAATGAGGGCCCGTAATGACGTAATATTCCTGTTGTATGCTAAGATCTTGGCCAGTATCCAAGACTTTGGAGAGAAGCGCATACAATCTGACGTGTACAAGCGCGGCTCAATCTTGTATCAGTTTGTTGGTGTTTTATTGGCAGTTTCCCCATTGGGCGTCAATTATTACTCGGCAATATCAAACACTGCAGATGGGTATGCCTACCAGACAGAGCTCAAGGATATGCTGGAGGAGTGGGACACCCAAAACGCCGTGCACACAGTTGTACTGAGTGCTGAGATGGAACAGCGGGAATGGGCAACCAAGGAAATTAGGGCTGCAGGGCATACCTGCTGGTCCTACCCCATCAACTACGCCAACATGCACCTTGCAGATGTATGTCTCTACAATTTTGGTTCTGCTCTCAGGCGCTTAAAGCCTGCCACCTACAATAAACTATGCACCCAAATTGATATGGGCTATGAGCTTTTCCCTTCTGCGTCCGTCCAGGACTTATTTGATCTCATCATCTTCTATGCAAGTGATAGTGATAAGTCCAGAAAGGACCCCTGCCTCCCCCCACACCACTCCATCTGTTTTGTCAAGCCCGCATATGTGACAGAAGAAGAATTTGAGCAATTGAAGCAAACCACTCTTGCTGCCCCTCCCCAGTCAACAGACCCTGCCTCCTCAACCCCCCCATCAAGATCAAGCCACCCGCCTTCCAACCCTGACTCCCAAGCAACCACCCATTCCCTCCCCACTATCTCTGATGCTGTTCCTTTCATAGGCGCAGATGAAGGCGATGTTCATTCCACCCATTCCCTCCCCTTCCCGTCCTTTGATTAGTAAATAAATCTTTTCTTGATGACTACTATTAAAATTGATTTTTTCTTTCAGTTCATATTTAATAATATATTTTTTACATTGTTATAAGTTTCCATGTGTAAAGAATGTTGTACATTTGATGTGGTAGCATATACTTATTTCCGAGGATATTTTCATCATCATCATTAATAAATTGAAGACAATAAACGTAAATATTGCATTAGAATATTGCAATTAGACGTCAACTATTGATATTTTGATATTATGTGCATAACTCAATGTATTTAGTTTAATAAAATACATTTTAAGTGAGGCCTTTTTGTTTTAATTTATTTAAATTGACTGTGTTTATATTACAGATCCATTAACGCTTAGTACAAATATTAATAATTAATGCATTTTACAGCCTGTATATTTACCTATTGGTAATAATTCTGTAAAATTTTTAGTTGGATTTTGCAAGGTAATTATAATGTAATGTGTTAATAGATTACTGTTTATTGTCATTAATTGGCTGATTTTCTTTGATGTGGCAATTGTACATTTTCTGATGTTTACACACTAGTATCCAATTGGTTGGCTTCACATCAAATCACACAGGCAATAGGAAATCAAGCCCCCACCCCAAGACTGGATGTGGTCAGGGTGGCGGCTTGATTTCCTATTGTCTGTGCAATTTGATGTGAAGCCAACCAATTGGATACTAGTGTGTAAATGTCAGAAAATGCACAGTTGCCACAGCAAAGAAAATCAGCCAATTAATGGCAATAAACAGTATTCTATTAACATATTATGTTATTATTACCTCGCAAAATCCAACTAAAAAGTTTATAGAATTATTACCAATAGGTAAATATACAGGCTGTAAAATGCATTAATTATTAATATTTGTACTAAGCGTTAATGGATCTGTAATATAAACACAGTCAATTTAAATAAATTAAAACAAAAAGGCCTCACTTAAAATGTATTTTATTAAACTAAATACATTGAGTTATGCACATAATATTAAAATATCAATAGTTGACGTCTAATTGCAATATTCTAATGCAATATTTACGTTTATTGTCTTCAATTTATTAATGATGATGACAAAAATATGTATGCGTCAAAGATAGTACTATAAAAGCCAGTTTTTTGATGGAATTCAAACAAAATGTCATCAATCTCATAACTTAATCAACAAATTAGAAGCTCACCTGCAAAAGGTTGTTGAAATTGAGTAAAACATCAGAGAAATAGTGACAGGAAAGCTAGGGGACAAGGGCCAGCCACTGATCCAACCAAAAGAAGATGCTCTGAACAAATTGGGAAATGTTATAGATGAAAGAAATAAAGAAAAATTACTTAATCTACAGGGAACTATTTTATCAAGTCTAAAGTTCAACAACACAGGATACAATATGTGGGAGTTCTGGCAGGGGGCCAACAAAAACAATGAGAAGATCAGACTAATAGAAGGAATAGAAATTCAAAAGGAAATCAACACCAATGAAGAGGAAACCAACCAAATGGAAACAGATGGAAAATGAAATACAAGAAAGAAGCAGAAGCGCATCAAGAAATACAGAAGCTTTATCAAATGAAAATCAAGAGGAAGCACAAGTTGCAAGAAGAATAAGAAAAAATTAAGCCTAAGAAAATTAATGAAGAGCATCCAAGGCCTCATGAAGTTTGCCGATATAGCGCCTGTGGCTGAGGGGGCCACAGGGGAAACAATCAGTAAGTTTTTTATATTTAACTTATATTTATTTTAGTCATCACCAGGGATGAGGATGAGGTCGCGGAAGTGGCAGCTTTTACACCAAGTTGGTTTTATGGGGGCTATCAGCCACTGGTGGCCCCTATAAAACAAATAAATAAAAATCAAATAAATAAAATAGTTCAGCAGAATATGAATATGTTTTTTAATAGTGAAGCTCAAATCAGGGAATATCAACCACCCGCGGGGTGCTTGCCATGGATAAGAGAAGCCTACAAATTAGGATCAGCAATCAAAATAAAAGAAATGAATGAAATTTGCGAGGATTTGAAACTGAACTTCGATGAATACATATATGAAAGCGTTCAAAGGTTCCCATTCTCAAATATCAACAAATACAAAAAAAGTTTAATAAAGACCAATTTTTCAAATAGGAAATGAATATCTGAAATCAGCAATTTTTAATAAAAATTTTAAGGCTCTATCAAATAAAGTTGGGGATGCAGTCCTCGTGAATAGTTTTAAACCTTTAATGATATTGTTTGCCAAGGCCTGGGGGGCAGATTCAAGTCAGGCGCCCCCAGTACCCTCTTCAAGTTCAACCAAACGTCCTATATAAATAGGTTAATACAAACATTCAAAAAATTATGCATGTTCTTGGAGAAATATACCTTGCAAAGGATCCACATCTCAGTGTACCTGGGAATCCTGCTCCATTGCATACTGAAAGCCAACGTGAAAAAATTAGAAGATGTACCTATACAGATTGACATATGCCGCATAGCCCTCAACAGACAGAAAACACCACAGGGATACAGGACAGTCAAGCACGTCCTCTATGATTCATTTGCATTGGCAACACTATACGGGTACTATGTGCCCCCCCCCCAAAAAAAACCTGCTAATTGATTCCCTCACCTGTCTGCCTTTTATAAGACGTTCGGCCACCACTGGGGTGCTGAGCGCCACTCCCCTAGCAATTGGCGCCAGAGTCATCCACCACATACAGAAGAGTATGTGGTCCCAATTAGATGCATTAGCTGAAATTTTAATTTCAGGGTATAATTCCCCGGAATAAATACATTCCCCTTGCAACTCGCATTCCCCCAATAAATAATTTTCCCTTACAAAAAAAACTTTTTTATTTTTTATTTTTAATTTATTTTATTTTAAATATTAAAATTTAAATATTAATATTTTAATACTAAATACTTCACTATTTTAAAATTTTACTTGTAAAATTTTAATAGTAAAATATTTAATATAAAAATATTTAATATTAAAATATTTTCTGTTAAAATAATTTAATAATAAAATATTTAATAGTAAACATTTAATATTAATATTATATATTTTAATATTAAATATTTTACTATTAAAAATATTTAATATTTTAATATGGAATATTTTAATATTGAATAAATCATGATTAAATAAAAAAATTAGTGTATTTTGAATATTTAACCTTTACTATTAAACTTTTAAGATTTTTAATTATATTTTTATTTTAAAATTTTATTTTTTATTTTGCTTTTTAGTAGGTAAATTATAGTATTAATATATCTAAATATATTACAAGATAATAGTTAAAGTTGCAACCACGTTGAATATTTAAAAATAAGTTAAAAATGTTTTTATTTATTATTTATTATCTTGTCAAGTATGGGTACATTTATCACAAAGATAAACATGGAGAATTGAATTTATCCGCATCATGCGGCCTGCTCCACTATTGTTCTAAACAAATGATTGT
This sequence comes from Entomophthora muscae, assembly GCA_014839935.2. NCBI lineage: Eukaryota > Fungi > Entomophthoromycota > Entomophthoromycetes > Entomophthorales > Entomophthoraceae > Entomophthora > Entomophthora muscae. Next base: position 228,248 of record QTSX02001481.1, read on the forward strand.
TTACAACTCAGCATTACCTTTCCCTTGTAATATGATTTGATAAACATATTTAATATACTTGAACTGTGTCCTAAGTACAAATTAGTAAGGAATACATAAAAATCATTGGTTGCCGTGTCGTGTAGCTACAGTGGCACTGAAATACCAAGGAGCAGATGATGACACGCAAGGTCCAATTTGTGGCTTAGAAAAGTCAAAGTACCAAAATGATTCACAATTATTTAAATAAACTATTTTTTTATCTTTTTTATTATTTATTTATTTGTTACCGCAAAAGCCAATAATATTCAGTGCATCATATAAAAATAAATCCCTCTTATCTAGTATAATTAATTTTACTTACCTTTTCTAGTATTCTTAAATGTCTATAATACAATCAAACGTCCCATTATTATATATAAACAATAATTTGAGTCCTAATAAAAACAAAATAAATAAAAATAAAAACAAAGTAAACTGGAGAGCCTATTTATCTGATTGGCTTGGAGGCCAGGGCTTTAGGGAGGAAGGATTCTGAGTGCTTGTAAAATGCCGCAACCACATCGGGTGGCATTGCAAATTAGCTGACCTCAAGAATATTGAATAGGTCCTTGGCGTCCTGCAGAAGGCCTTGTTTCACCTTATTCTTGATCCAATCAAACACCTCCTTGATTGGATTCAGGAATGGGGAATACGGCGGGAGGAAGAGAAGTCTCGTTGGACAATCAGCAAGGCGGTGGCTGGAGGAGTGGCTATTCTTGTCAATAGGGGGGAACTCGGACACAACCAGATCCACTTTGTGGAGCCCAACATTATCAAGCACAACAACATTGGTTGTGCCGCTGTAATTTATCCAAAGGTACTCCTTGACAACTTGGAGAAAATCAAAAAAAGTCACGCTGTTATGGGAACCCTTGATCATTTGGTATTGGTCCAACCCGCGAGGACCAAGAAGCGCAACCATGGAATAGGTCTGGGAACAGACAGCTGCACAATGGGCTACGCTGTCCTTGGACCCCTTCTTGACCCACCCATGCCTAGACCTGAGTGAGGAGGAAAACAATGATTTTTCAATGTAGAAGAACTGTATGTTGCCAGTCTCCTTTAGTGCCAGATATGTCTCAGCATAAATGTGTCAATCCTCAATGGTCTTTTCACTGTTTCTGTTGTACAGAGAAACTCCAAGCACCTTCCAAGAGAAGCCCAAATCAACCATTGTTTTGTAAACAAGGGTTTTAGAAACAGAAAGCCTAAACTCTGTGGCAAGCATTGATTGGACAGCAAGCGTGTCCAGGTGGCAATCCCTGGCTACCCACTGCTTGAGTGTGTTGATGTGCACAGGCTGCAACAGTTTTGGCTGCCGCTTAGTCTTGGTGGATTCAGCAATTTGCCCGGTGTTGCCATACTTGGTGTTGATGTTGGCAATGTACCTGGCTGTGACACCAAATCAGAACGCAATATCCTGAACCTCCATTCCCCCGTTTAAGCAGTTGAGGAGAGCTTCACACTCACTATCCGTCAACCAACGCCGGCCCTTGGCAGGTACCACGGCATCCTGGCTACCAGGCTCAGCACAGGGGATGGGGACCTTTGTGTAGAAGGTGGGATCACGCTTGGTTGCGCTGGCACCATCAATGATGGCATACAATACAAGCGCAGATGGCTCTTCAGTGGTGGCCAATGGCTCATAGGTGGTGTCAAAGACGCGGGGGCAGGAAGTAGCAACTCTTGGGTCAAGAGTGCGGGGCCGGGTGACAACTGGGTACACGGTGGAGGTATAAGTAACCTCAGTGTTCCCGGTGACCCTGGTATAGGAGACTTTTGTGGCAGGCCTTGAGAGTGGCTTCTGCCTGGGATTCAAGCTGGTTGATTGGGCCTGGGACGCGGGAGGTGGTTGGCTGGCAATGACACCTTGGGAGGCCTGTATATTGACATGACTCCCCTTGATTTGGGTTCTGGGTCTGTTCTTGGACCCTCTGGGACGCCCATGTGGACAGGCTGCCCTGCAGGCTGGTGAAGGAGCAGGTTGAGAATGCGATTGACAGTCCATAAAAATAAAATAAAAATATATATTTTAGATTAAATATGTATTTATTTGGAGTTATTGGTTTAGTTGTGGGTAGTTGTTTTCTCTTGATTTAGCCTTGAATAGTAGCAGAGTTTCTATATCTGTGATTTGAAGTGAATAATATTGTATACTTTCTGGGTTTGGATGATTTTAAAGTTTAATAACTTTTTATGTCTAATTATGGTTAATGAGATTGAATTTTTCATTTGATTTTAGTTGTGGTGGAGCTTCTTGATTTGGGTTGGTGTTTCCTAGTGTGCTTACTGTACATTCAATTTAATTTCCAGTTCCTGAAATTAATATCTGAGTTTACTAGTGGCATTCAAAAGTAATTTGAAATTTGGTTCTTGGATTTGACAATCCCGCAATTTCAAAAAACATAGTAAACTTAATGAAAATGGTTGATGGATTTGAATGCTTCAAATCTGATTCCAGTTAATTCATTTTGTCCATGGGAAATATGCAACTTGACTTGAACTTTGCAATGTGTCTATGAGTTCCTGAATTTTCAAATATTCAAATAAATACTCACAAAAATCAATTTAATTAAAAAAAGGCCATCCTGCAAAAGTGATTTGAAATTTGGACCAAGGATTTGACAATCCTGCATTTTTACGTTCAGGTTCTGAATTTACAGTACACCAAAGAATTATTGAATGACCCTTTATGTCACAACAATCACTTTATCACTTGGCTCCTGATTGGCTTAAATTTTATCATTAAGGTTTTAAATTATAATCAGTAACAACTTTATCTAAAAACATTTAACACCATAATTTTCTAATTCAAATTTAGCTGATCACCAAATTGTTGTTAATATTTTCACAAGGGGTGTGTTTAAGTGCTAAAAATAACTTTGTTCTGGATCTAGATACATGGCATAGTAAATATATGATTTTATAGAAATAAGCTGAACATAAAGAATAAAACCAACTATAAACAAAGAGAACATAAACAATTGAAATTCAAAAAAAAGATAATATAAATAGAAAATGTTTGGTGACAGGGGTTTATTGGGGAAGGGGAGAGTGATGCCTAGGAGGCAGAATAGCGCAGAAAGGAAGATGTAGAGGCAGTGCTGACCTGGGGGTCTGGGATTGGGTGGCTTGGGCTTGCAGGTGAGGGGTGTTGGTGGTGGGGGTGGAGGCAGGATGATTTTGCGTGATGGCTGCCATATAACTCTTGCTGTATTCCTCATTGGTCATTGGCTGGATGGGCTGGTAGATGGCAGTGGCCCAAAGTGAAAGGCGCTTATCCTTCATGATTGGTTGCCTATGTTCACTTGGAAAACCATTTGCGCAAATAAGTCAGCCACCACCTGGAAGCCAAAGAGAAAATTGTGGTCAATGACCCCAAGATAGAGGCCATTGAAAGCCTGAGGGCGGTGCTCCCGTAATGTGGATCCCATTTTGGAGAAGACAACATCAGCCAGATGGACGTCTTCATGGCCAGCAGGGTAGACTGAGGCCTGGTGCCTACGTTGCTGGATGGCCTCAAGGGCGGTGGAACTACCCTCTATCTGGTGGCTCAAGAAAACCCAGTACTTGGGATTCAAGCCATCCCAGGAGTCAAGTAATCCACCAAGGATGTGGCTGTATGAGTAGCCATTGATGAAATTTGGGTTTTTCTGATAGTAGAAAAAACCCTTGGCTAAAATAGCCAGAAATGCACCAATGAACGTCCCCTTCTTGACCTTCTTCCTTCCTTTTTGAGTGGCGGCTCTTCCTTGCTTGCAAAATCATCAAAAGCTATTGATAGCTTGTAATAGGAGATGAACATGACATTATCAATTAGACTAGTCAGGCATCGGACCAGAGTTGATTCAATGGCGGTGTCATACAAGAAATCCTCAGCGCCATCCCATTGGTTACCAGCAAAATTGGTAAGAACCTGTATGGAAGCCACCTTCCTATACATCCAGAGATGCACCATGTGCTCAGACACCCAAATGCCATGATGCGCAAGTTGCTTCTGGACCTGGGTCAATGGAAGCTTGGGATCCTGCTGGAGGAGGTCAAGCATGATTGGATATGCCTCAGATGCTTGTGACTTGGGGGCCTTCTTGGGCTTCTTGGCCGTCCTGATCAGATTCCCCCTGTTCATCAGATTGTTGAATTCCTGCATGACAGTAGCTTGGGTAAATTGCAACTGGGCAACAATCTGTTCCCAGGGCAGACCCTGTAGATTCAGTGCCACAATTTCCTGAAGAATTTGGGCGGTGATGATTTGTTGCTTGGGGCGCTGGGCCGGGGAAGCTGAAGCCTGATTGGCTGTAGGGGGCAGGTTGGCTGGTGGCAGGAAGTTGTTCCAAATCAAGGTTGCCATCCTGATTGGTTGGTTGGTTGGTTGGCAGCTTGTGCGGGGATGGGTACAGGAGCAGGGGCAGAGCTAGACACTATGTGACTACTGACCAAGTCAAAGCCATATGGGTTGGTGGTCAGGTACAGGTCAGCTTCCTTGTTACCCGCCTCAAAGGCTTGGGTGTAAACAGGTGCCTCCACATTCTGAGCCTTGCCTCCATTGAAGCTGGCTTGGCTACTGCTGGCTTGGCTGCTTGTGTTGTTGAAGATGTTGCTGTTGAAAACCATATTGAAAAAAACCCTAGGATAAAATCACTAAAAGTAGAAATTTTAAAATATAATATTTATTTTTATTGTAATCTTGAGTCCATATTTAGAAGGTTCTCAAAACCATTCCATACAAATCTGGAGCCATGAAAATGAATAAAATGCCTCTGTGCCTAAATTGGATAGCTGTTGATTGGCTGTTAAACTGTTATTTTTCTATTTAAGGCTGCTCATACTACACATCTTGTGTGAGTTCATTTTGTTTTGTGCTTGTGGAATCTTGCTTCTAGATTGCTCAAATTTTGTTTCATTCTAGTCCTTCTGTTGGTGCCTCATATTAATCCTGATTGGATTATAATATACTCCAGAACAGCATCCATCCATTTCACTTGTTGTGTCAGTTCATTTTTTTTGTGGTTTGAACTACACTGCTTGATATTTGATATAATTTTGTATAATGGGCTAGTGAAATTTTGTTTTTTGTTTGACAGTTCATTTATTAACTGAAATTTTATAAATTAATTGAATCCTGAATCTTGTGTGACTTGGATTTTGTTCAAATCTGAAATCATTTTGTTTAAATCTGAGGTATTTTTGGTTGTCGCCATAGCTTTTAAAACTACTGTATTTGGGTATATTAACTCACACTGTCTACAAGCTGATTCAGTATCCCAAAAATATTCTACTCTAGCATTGAAGTTAAAGTAGATTTTATCTGAATTAATACCAAACATCCCAAAGTTCTTTCAGTTGTCTTGATTCACCTGATAGCTACAAAGCCAATAGCAATCAAATCTGGAATCAATATAAAACACAAAATAAAAATAAGGTCATTCTTTGATCCATTTCTAGATCTTACATTAATTCTAGATTTGATTTTTTAGTTATCAGGTAAATCAAGATGAATGAAAGAATTTGGGAATGCTTGATATGAATCCTATTAAAATCTGCTTCAGCTGCAATATTAGTGTAGAATTTTTGGCACACTAATTAGACTTGCAGACAATGAAAGCTCAAAACATTTCAGATAAATAATACATAAAAGAAAAGAAATCACATCATTATATAATTACTGATATAAGTTTATTTGGATAAGAGAGACAAAGGGAAGCACAGATAAAAGGGAATCTGGAAGGGGAAAAAGGAAATTTTGTTGTAACTGTGCTGTTTTTTCAGAGTTATAAGGGGAAAATATTTAGAAACTAGATAATATTTTTTATTGGGAGGTAATGATTATATAGCTGGTGTGAATTATAGGTAACAAGAACATAATAGTGTTGATCACACAGTTGGATGGTAAAGGGGGTGGCTTGATCCTGGTAATGAGTCAAGCGCCAAAACAAGGTATCCACCATAAGGGATTATTTTTTGTTCATGTTGTTGGATTTGGCAATTCAAGTTGACTTCTTAGTCTGGCTTTGAGTAGCCGGATAATTAGATTGCGGGTCACAAACCCGCTTGCTTGGAACCTTGCTGGCGGGCCAAGCCTGCTGTTTTGACAATTTTATTTTAAAGTTATTTTGTGGGTAACTGTGGGAGCCTTGTGTTCAAGTATGTCTAGAGAGATCAATTGTAAATTTGAGGGAGGATGCGTTTGTGAGGGGGGTATTTTGAGAGAGTAGGGCTAAACTAACTAATTTTGGCTCCCATCCTGGGGGGTGTAAACCACCTAGATGCCATCCAGTGAGCACCTGGAATGGCTGCTTTCAGGGATGTCCAAAAGGACAAGGTAGGGGACATACAGGGAAAGAAAGTGTTCAGCCCTATGAGGAACATCCCAGAGAGTATTCAGGAGGAACGTTCTGAGGGAGTAGAATCCTTCTGGGAAGAGCGCTTCAGGAGTCTCCAATGGAGAAAAAGATTCCAGTGAGACCAGAGAGGAGTCTGACCCTAGATTAACTCATGAGTCAAGGATTGGGGTAGATCATCCTCAGGGATCAAGTTCCAAATCAAACATTCATCAGAAGTCACAGGTTTTCTTGCCTTGTCAGAAAGGTCATCTAATTCATATAGAGCCTGCTGAGGGTTATTTTTATGTGAGGCCAGAGAAAGATACAAGCTCTTCCAGATGAGGAGAAGTACTGGTTCAACAAAAAAACTATAGATTCAAGAAAGGGGACCTACATGGTTGGATTTCCCTGAAAATTCTGAGCAGGATAGGATCAAAAGAGGGCCCAGAAAATTTGGGAACCCAGAAATAGGGACCAGAGAAGAGACCAGACAGTTTCTAAAAGGGTTTGATACCCAAGAAGCCAATGACAAGAGGAGCAGGTTTGAAGAAGTGTGGCAGTGTGTGCTAACACATTCAAAATAGAAAAAAGGCTTTAAAGTAATTATATATATTACATACTAAAATTAAAGCTCAAAGAAAAATCAAGGATGAGTTTGAACCAGGTAAACAACTAGCAAAAATACTAATATTTACTATAGGGCCCATGAAAGACAGCAGGAAGGTTGACAGGAGCAGCTGGGGGAACTGGGAGTGGTCCAGTTGCGCAAAAAATAATAAAGAGAAAGCAGAAGAAGCCTTTTTAAAGAAAGTTATTATTTTAAAACTTTAGTTCTAGAACCAAAGTTTAATAGTTAACATTGGCAAGCAGAAGCCAAGAAGGCCCTGCTCTCCATTTAAAGGGGATTTTAACAAAATAGATGCCCCATTATGGGTCACTAATCAGAGAGGGGGTGATTGGCTGCATGATAATTTTTTAACCCTAAGCCAGGGGGGTTGGAATTTTTCTAAATTTCTGAGGAGCTCAAATTTGATTGGTTGTGGACTTCTAACTGGGTTGACGTGGAGCTTTACGGAAGCTAGCTTTAACTGGTGCTGTTGATGTGGAATCAATTAATTGGCTGGATCTAATTACTTTCAGGTGGGGTCAAGCCCATGCATACAAGTTTTCCAAGTGTCAGAAAATTGCAGACCATTTTTGCAGTTCCTGAATGGATTAGACATTGAGTTGTCCACTTAGGAATTGAGCAACAGAACAATTGTACAATTGCTTTATTGCATCCTGGTTTTAATAAGGCTAATGACGTTTAAAACGCCCTTAAAACAAGTGTTTGAAGTGTCTTTCAAATGCGCACAAGACACAGGCTTTACTTCCAAGGTTAATAATAGAACAACAAAGTTATTGCAACCTACCTCCTTAAGGAAAGCTGCATGAAACCGGTCATTCTCTTGTGCGGCTCTTTCTACTGTACCTCTCCACTCTCCTCATTTAGGGAAGTCCTTCTGTCTGTGCCACCATTCCCCTGGTGGAAATTCCCCTGTCTCTTACTATATAACTACAGCATTATCTAAATAAAACCAGTTTTGACACTATATCCTTATATTATTATGTCCTACCATAGGCTGTCACTATACCATCTACAGGTATAGTATTGAGAGTTAGGATCCTGACTAACTGTTTGTAGAAAATAACACCCTACACTGCTACAAATACAACAATTATGGTATTTTATCATCAGCCAGATGATAACCTAAGTCTTCTAACATTATGAAAGTACAGAGAGCCTGTGACTTTAGCATAACCTTTGGCCCAGAATATTTTGTTGTCATCAGAAGTAGCAAGTCTGACAGGGCCCAAGGTCTAAAGGATTTGGGAAGGTTCTTCCTACTTCTGGATATAGGTTCATAAGTTGTTGTCTCTATATTTTACTATAGGGATTAATATTATATAGTATCAGTATGATCCTTTTCTCTCCACTTAATTAGAATCAAACTAGGGAAAGGATTCATAATATCAACTCTTTATTAGACAAATGATATTGAGGCTGGCCCAGCTGCCCGCATTTATCTGAGTTAGCTCGGGCCCAAACTTGGGTGTGTGCGGTTTGTGACAGAAGCTTGCTTGACAACTTCCACAGCTCAGTATCCTTTCTGAAGCTGTGCAACTATCCCTCAATCTGAGCAGAGTAGCTGTTGACCTGTAAAATGTTCCAGGTGGCTAGCTAGCCTGACTGGCTACTAGTTGGTGGAGATGATTGTCCCTCAATCAGAGCTACTCTAATACAATAGGCTCAGGGCCTTTTATCTTAGAGTGTTTGGCCTGACAGTCCAGTCCATGGTGAACTCTTCTAGAAGTGTTTCAGATGATGGCCCATATGACAGCCCTTGTTCTAGGATATAATTAAAGTTTAGAATAGTAATTATTATGAGAAGCATGTTTGAGGTGGTTGTTGAGGTAGACTAATTAATTGCACAATATCTGCATGTTTTGTTATTAATTAGTAATAGGGATTTTGTGAATGCCAAGATATGATTTGATCATTTCAATTTATTGATTCCACAAACCTGTGGCCCTCATTATTTTGTTGAAACCATTACTAAGAGTAATTAACTGTTAGCCCATGTTATTTTGTTGAATCTGTTAATTAGTCAATATCCAGAAATCCTGATACCAAGATAATCAGGAGTTCTTCCCAGTTAGAGGTGATGGGCAGGGGGCTTCCATGTGCTTTTGAGGAATAATCCAAGACATTTTTTTCAATGGTATGGGCCAAATATGCCATGAAGTTGAGGGGTTTGGTAGGATTCTGGGGAAATTTTTTGGTTTGGCAAGGAAACAGCAATCAATCCAGGGCCAAAGAGGGAGTACTTTACAGGTAATCAAAGAGGAAAATAAAAGCCTGTTTCTAGAAATACATGCTGCACTATTAAATGCTGTTTATTGCTCTTTTATCATGGGTGGGGTGGGGTTGTTGTAAATTTGAGTTCATTAGGGGTTTTGATTGGCCTAGTAAATGATAGTTTTTGGGTTAATTCATGCAAAAGGCTTCACTTTTACTTTTTACTTGTAGATTTATCTTTATCCAAATACAGGTCAACATCAATATCTGAACCTTATGGATCCTTAACAGCCTCCTTCCACTTGAAGTGTCTCTACTTAGGCTATTAGTGTAAATTTGCTGTCACCCTTGGCATTGGGTTGTGCTATCTTTGCCAGACGTACTAAAAAAGGCCCAAAAATATCAGCCAACCCCCTTAATTCTTTAGGGGATTTGGCACACACAGTTGATGAGAGATTTTTGCTGGCCTACCCCACAGATTTATTACCTTTGGTTGCTCCCCCCTGGGAAGAAACATTGGTTAATTTGGACTACTTGTTGGCATGATGTCACCCACTTTTGAAAAACATCAGATCCAATCAATCAGGTGATGCCACATCAACACTCAAAAGCCCAAGTGAATTTCAGATTCCTGGAGTTCCCTCTAGCCAATCAGATGGGACCTCATAAATTAATGTGAAACTTTCCAGTCCTCCTAGCTCTTATTAGCAAATTTTCTCCACCAGCCAATTGGATCCAAGTCCTGTGGTCATGTGATTTATCCCCCCTGCAACACACTCCTTTTAATACAGCAAGGGGATGTCCTGTCCCCTGCTTGTCTATTTTCCAATTATTAAACCCTGGAAACAGTTGATTTATACTCTATCATTTTGAAAATTGGTTGACTCTATTTTAGAGTCCTCTTTAATTCAAAGCAAAGTGTTAGTAGTTGTTCTTTTGAACCTTATCATTATACAGTTTTTACTGAACCCAGCGGCTTCTTTGAAACCCCTAAGTATAGAGTTAATACATAGTTGTTATGTTTTTCTACTTGCGCTTTCAAAATCACAGTTCAAACTCTAAAAAATCAACTTAAAATCTCATATAAATTTTATTCTTATTTTGAGTTTTTCTCTGTTTTTACTGATTTCAAACCTGCTTTTGCTTTAACGCCCAGCCAAGCCAAATAAGACCACTTCCAAGTCTTTCAAACGCTTCCTGCTGATTTCTGCTTGTAGCTACCCATACTGCATCAAACTTTATCATTTTTAGGACCAAAAATTGCACACAAAGATTTAGAATTTTCTGGTGATTACTGCTATGATCCTCCCTGCTTTAAAAGTTGTGGTGTTTATGTTGGCTCCTTTTGTAATTCTTCTCTGGACAACTGCCCCTGACCTGTGATCACAAGTCTCTACATCTGCTTGTCTGGCGGGAGATGATACCTATAGTCTCTTGCACCTCCCTGGTGAACTCCTCATTTTGGGTGAGACAGTTGTCAAGAGCCTAACTTGTGACAACTTGGATTTTCCTGATGTAGACTATACTGTGCCTGCTCCCATCTTGGAGGAGGTGCTGGCGCCTATCATCCATAGCTTGAATGGAGACAACTTGGTACCCCTCCAAGCACCTGTGAAGTTGCCTCTTGCTCCCACTTGTACTCCCTGGTTGCTCACTGGGTTAGTGTTGATGGGATTGAATGCATACTTTCCTCAGCTATCCCCTGTGTCCTCTCTTTGGTCCCCTCTTTGAGCAGCCATCCCAGTACTCCACTGGGCGGCATCCTGGTGGTTCATCTTGCTGGGATGGGAGCCAAACTTAGTTAGTTTAGCCCCCCTCTCTCACAATTAGGATCAAATCTTTGGGTGTAAAATTGAATACTCTTTACCCCAATAAAATAAGTTCATTTTTGCTCATTAAGTTTGGCATTGAATCTTTGGTGCTCATCTTCCATTCACTAGGAATATATTTATTACTCATACTCAGATCAAATAGGCCTAAAGCCAGAACCTCAAGTCTTACATATTTAAGACTTTTCCTGAGTTCTTTATTATATCAAATAATAAAGCACAACTTGATAGGGGTAAATAGAGAATGGCAATAAGTGGGAAGAAAAATGATTGTAGTGACTGTTTCCTGTGTCCAGCATATGAAACACTGACTCAGAGAAAAGATCATAGAAAACACTCTGGAAAAATAATCCATTATGATCATTTAGATCCATTAGTATAGTAGCCATGTTCTTTGAATCCATGGCTCCAATTACACTGCCAATATTTTAAATTATAATATCAGCAAGATGACAGTCTTTATAGCCTGTTAGGTATATAGAGTACTGAAATACTACCTCTTGAATTTTGTCCTTTGTAACTTGATTGCTCTCTATTTGATAGCTCAAATAGACTATGTAGTTGATCCCTGTTGACTTCCATGTCTCTGGCAAGGCCTCTATGGCTGGCTTGTATCTGCTGACATAATTGGCCAAAGTCCAATAAAATACAGCCCCTTGTGGGAAACTGCCAAAAACGCTCCAAAAATCAGCTTATGGTTGTTTTTGCCACTTGTGTCATTATGAAATTTTTTGGGCCATAATCTGATAAATTTAGGGCTAGTTTGTAGTATGATATAAAAGTTATTTCATCACTGATTGACATGAGAAGTTGTCTAGACAGTGCCACTAATTCTGGATTTTATGATGTATTTACAAACTCAACCCACTTTTCCCCATGATGATTAGAGAATAGTTGCACCAAGATGAAAAATCCATGTATTCACACCTGGAATATCTACTTGAATAATTAAATATCATGATGATCTAATTAGTATCTGATCTGAGTGATTTTGATATTGGGATCATTTTGTAGTAGAGACAGCATGATAAAATAAGCCTCTGTGTGTGATGAAAATTGTGGGATAGTATGAAGCTGCTTCCAAGTGGTAGGGAATTACCACCCAAATCCACATAGAGTTGATGATTAACCACCAACGTGGCTCCAGATACTGTTTTGTAAAATTTCCAATGGAGATACTAGGATTAAGTAAAAAAATGAATCTTAACCAAAGTAGCCCAAGATAAATAGCCTGTGAAAGCATCAGAGTGTCTTAAGAATAAAATTCAGGACATTGGGATGCAACACAATTTTCAGTTTCAAAGACAGGGAGTACAACTCCAAGATTGACAGGCATGAAATCAACATTGGGAGGTGCCAACAACAAAGTTCCAACTGCAGGGCCCCATCTTCCAGGAATGATCCAGCTTAGAATCAGATTGTAATGAATGTAGTGCAACAATCCAACTACAGGATGCATTTTTAAAAATGTAAATTAGACCAAGAGATATATGATTTTTATTGAGTAAATTTTTGGAAGGACTCAACTCTTAAGAGTTGAAACAGTGAAAAATATTTAATATATATATCAAAAATTGAATAAGCAATACCACCTGGATCCTGAGCTCCTATTCCTTCCACATTGTCAAGTGAGTATCTGGTCCATGTTGCAATGAACCCTTGGGTGACTAATTTCTGATGACCATGCTGATAAATAAGTTCATATCTGGTGACCCTTAAATTACGACAATTTATCAATGTCAACTTACAGGGGGGGAATCAGATTTGACTGGCAAACTGGAGCAGCCGTAAACCATTTGAAATCAACTGTTTGATTCAAATCTGTTAAACCAGTCAGTTTTGTTAAAGATTTTCTGGCTTTCTGAGCTTTCCTACTTGGCCAAATAATCCCTGGAATTATGGAACTTACTGTGACACTGTGCACTGGGTTGCCTTTTTAGAGCATATTGACTTTGCTTTGATAGTGTTGTCATGCTTGCTTACCTTGTTGAAATCTCTCATGCAAATTTCCCAAGTGAACCCAAGGCATTTAGAAACTGCCTGAAAGTCTAGTCCTTGCATTTTCAAGGCCATAATCTCCTGTACAATCTGATTAGGTACACTTTTTGCCCTTTCTTTGATGTTGTTCTTGAGTCTGCTTCCTGATACATAGCAGATGCTGATTGAATGAATTCATCTGATGAAACAAGGATATTGTTGGATGAAAGCAGATTGTTTTCAATATCTTTCTGTACATGAGTTTAGATTGCCCTGATCAGTGGCAGTCTCCAGGTGGTGTAAAAACAACAAGTCACTGGTTTTACTGGCAGGAACATTCAGCTCTTTTTCCTCCTGTGTATAGTTAAAGCCCTGGGTGTATAAACCCACTGGATTCTCCCCTTGCTCTTGGTTTTTGAGTTTCAAAAGCTCTTGGTACTGAGTGTGAATAATTGAAAAATCACTATCAGTTTAAAGCCCCATTTTAAAAATGTAATAAAATCTTAATAAAAAGAGAAATTATTTATATTTGTGTGATTGATATGAGATGATTTCATTAATAATTCACTACCCAATATTTGGGTGATATAATTATGAAGCTGGATCTTAAAATTTGATACTCTAATTTCTCAAATAAAATTCACTGGATTGGATGTGAATATTTACTTTTCCTTTTTGGGGCTTTCTTTTGATCAAAATAAAGTGAAAATATGGTGTTTTTTGACTGTATTTTTTCTGTGTGTGCAACTTCAGTTTGCTCTATATTTGATGATTAGGTGTTCTATTTATACTTTTTCTTTAAAAACAATATACATTCAGGTGTTTTTTGGAATCTGGAATATTCTTTCACAAGTTTTTTTTTGTTTTTCAGTTATGAAACATCAACTTTGAGTGTGGCTATGTCATTTATCAGTATTTGATGTGTTACATTAAAAATATCAAATGGCTTTCCCCTTGCCATCACCAAAACATGTGCTGTTTATAATTTTTTTATGCACAAATTCAGTTTGCTCCAATATGATTCTGATTTTTCTATCTCAACAGCTATGAAAAGTACAGCACTTTAAGCAACTGCTCTGCACCAATGGGGAAGACCCTGATTGGTCCATATTTATAATTGGGAATCTCTAAGAAAGCTTCCCTCCTGGTACACCAATGAATGTACAAGAAAAAAGTCCTCAAGGAATAATCTCTGCCCAAAAACGTCTGTGGTATCCTCCGCCACATACTGCTAAATGAAGACACAGTACCATATGTTCTATCAACACAAAAGATTGACACAAATCTTTGCCATCATAGATAATTGGGGCATACCTACAGCAGAATTCTACATTAATATCTTAAACCCTTAACTGGTTGAGAAACATTCTGGACAACATCAAAGAAGTCTTCAATCAATGCAAAGTATATGATAAATAGGCCAGCTCCAAGGCATCACCAAGTATGTAATCTCTGTCTCTATAACCTTATCATTTGAGATATGGCTAATGTACATTATGAGACTTATATCAGGCAATAATAAGAGAAAAGGTTATATCAGCATAGCCATCAATTATTCCACTTGGTGGCCTGTAAAACAAGCCACAAAAGAACATAAAAGAAATGACATGAGGCAGCTCATAGGCAAGAAAATAATTGCCAAGTTTGAGAAAACAGACCTCCTAATCACAGATGGAGAAAAAAAGAACTCACTGTCAATAGCACCAATGTTTAACTTATCAAAAATTACATAAAGCCCCCTGTCAGAAGTCCTTACAATCCTTAGGATAATGGAAGGGTTGAAAGACTAAATGGCTCACTAGTAGAAAAATTGAGGAAGCTATCTGCCAACAACCCTTGCCTCTGGGATGATATGTTACCAGATATGCTTATTTTATATCATACCTGTGTAAACTGTAACACAGAAAAAAAGGTCCATATGAACTTGTCAATGAACATGAGATAACTATTGTCAGTGCCACTCTGGGGCTATTTCTACCCCTACCTAATAAGGTACCTAAGGATAATGATTACAATGTACACCAAGCCATAAAGGGCTAAAAAAGCAAAAAATAACAAACTGAAAAAGAAGTTATACTGCTCCAATAAGAAAGAGTTCAAACACAAGCAAGATCTGGGTCATTAACCACAATCAATAAAGGCTGGATAAAGGACTGAGAAGATCATGTATTGTCATGAAAGTCTAGCCAAACAACACTTAACTCATAAAGGGAATTGGTGCTCATACAAAATTGAACCTTCTGCATCACAACCAACTCTGCCTATGCAAAGCTAGACAAGCCAAGAGAGATTCAAAACTACAGTAGTTTTAAAAGCTATGGTGACAAGCAAAAATAATTTGGATTTTTTAGGAAATCCTTATTCATTAGGATTGACTGATCCATATCCCTATTACTGAAGCTGTGGGTTGATTTTGGATGCAACACAGCCAAAGTGACACAGTATTCCGGAATACAGAGAAACTATAATAAGGTTGATATAGTTTCCAAGTCAGAAGACACCTGAAACATTCTGGGTCTCAGGTCACGGGCCAATCCAGAAGCTTCTATAATTAGATGCTAAGGATTTCCAGATTCCAAATAGGGACGCAGACCTGACCCAGAGATTGATCGGGAATTACAACATCCTGTTTCACCGAGAGTTGAGACAGAAGACCGCTCGTGCAAACATTGCACATTACACCAAGCACAAGGGCAGGTCGGCCAAATTGGGTGTCAACTTAGTTGCTGTAATTAAGTCAAGGAATATCTGGGCTGAAGAGGAGAAATCAGCAGCCTAGAATATTACCTCATCCCAAACCATTATTTGGGTTTTGGGATCCAACTATAGGGGATGAAACTAGTAGCTTGGGGATGATAGGCTAGCTAGTAAGAGTTGTCCGCAGCTAGACGCCAGTTTGGCTGCTAGCTATCAACTATAAAGGGGCCTTCTAAGATCACTTGGAAGGCAGACAATTTAATACCCTTCAACATCCCTACTAGTCCAAATAGTAGCGGTGTCAAAGTACAATAAGAGCAAATTATTGATACTTGTGAACTCCTGCCAAAACCACCAAAGACGGTGTTGCGTCTCCAAAGGACCACAGGACTTCCACCCCAATTGGATCAACCAACAACAGAATACAGCCTGTTGTCACGCCAATAGAAGCACATCTGTCTTCATACAGATATCCCATCCCAATATGATTAACCCACCTAATAAAAATAATCTTTCTTCATCTTCAAGATCCAGAAATCTTGACAGGATTTAAACAGAAAAAACTCAGATGTAAATAAAATTAAAAGTAATATATTTATATTGATTTATAATAGATTTATTTATTTTTAATTTTGTTTACATCTGAGTTTTTTTTCATTTAAATCCAAAGTATTTTTGCTTGTTGCCATAGCTTTTAAAACTACTGTACCTGTATCTAAGGCCAAGCTGGATTAATATCAGTCATACCTTCTAGATACCCTTAAAAATCCCCAAATCTCTGTTTTATAGCACTCCAGGGGGATATGCTGCAACATTTATGATTAAGCCCTCTCAGAAAATCAATTTCACAAGAAATGGTTCAACTATCAAATAGTTGGTGCACTGTTGCCACACTAATTTTATATGAGGATACAAACTTTCAAATCATATGAGGACACTACTTGGGCAAAATATTAGGACTTTTTCTCACTGCTACTATGGAGAAAATACATCATCATCACAGTCAACCATTTTTTATTTTAGTATCTGTTTGGGCTCTCCAAATGCCCCAAAGAAATTTAAATTCCTTGGTTTTTGTTAGCCACAGCTTCCCTTTTACTCTCCTGTGGTTTTTAAACCCAGGCCCTATTTTAAAAGATGGTTATAAAGTTTGAAGTTACCTGGTTGTCACTCTCCTGCTCAGATTCAAATTGTCTGATCTTGGACTGGTTTTCCATTCTCTTTCTGCTTTTGGTTGTTCCTTCCTTCCAGCTCTGCTTTTATCATTCTTTGGACTCTCTTTTTTGCCTTCCTCAGTTCTTTAAACTAACCTTTTTAGTTAGCTCTTTTTCCTTATCATTATCTCATAGGGATAAAGGAGCAAATGTGAATTCTGGTAGGATCCTTAGCTTTAAACCCTGAAAATTAGCCCCATTCTTAACCATTTTAGGCTAAAGTCTCATTCCCTAAACTTTTGCCTCAATTTCAAGAAAACACAATAAATAGCTTGTAATTTAGCTCTCAACCCCAAGTTGAGATTATTTGACTTGCACCTCAAAAAGGTACTTGTCAGGTTTAGAGCTTGCTTTTAATTTGTTTCTTGATTTCTTTTTTTAGTATTATCTTTTCTTTGTCCTTACCATCATAATGCTCCCATTTGATTCCCTGTTTCATCACTTATTAATGTGCTATAGTAACACCCGGGATCTAACTGTTAATAATTTTAATTTTATAAGTTTGATGTTGATCAATAACCAGATTTAAAAGTTAGTTTTTTAGATCAGGCTTCCATTGTGG